>NKYR01000114.1:0-127888 GCA_003184365.1 Evernia prunastri
GGGGTAAATTGAATAAGACAACTAGATAAGGAGGAAATATGTACAGAAGAAGAGCGCTTATATACTAGGAAGAATCCCCGCTAGCCTATGTGTCAATGGGAATGTGTCAATAACCAATAAACACTCTATGTGCTAGACACATAGCCATAAACACTCCCTATGTGCCTGACACCTAGGGTACGTCCGTAACAGTCTAAACCGTTTCTAAGAATTAGGTTTAACTTATAAGATAAGGAGAAATGTATGGTATTAGTCTTGGTGGGTAGTAAGAATGATATTCTATGAAGGAAGAAGAATCTCGGAAAGAGATCTCCTTCTGCTAATTAAGACTATGCTAGACTAAGTAGATTCCATTTTTCCACTACTATCGAGAAAAAAAGATCGAGTTTCCGCGACTCTGAAGCTATATAGCAAAGATCTAGATATATCGAACTTCGTTTAAAGAAATGTAGTTCTCTCAGATAAGCATAAGTAAAAAGCAAAGAACAATCTCGCACGAAAACATATACTCTTTCTAGTTATGTTCTTAATCTTATACTTACTCGTATATCTTCGAATTTCTCAGCTTCCCCGTAATTCTTTACACTTTCGAAGCTTTCTAAACTTTCTCGCAGCTGCGATATTAATAATAATATCTTTTTATACTAATCTGAATAATACTTCGTCTGCGACTTTGAAAGCTTTCTTTATCTAACTGAGAAGATTCGATCTAGCTTGAATTGCTATTTGATTAGCAAAGTCGTTTATTTAGACAGAGATAGAAGATCTTCTACGCGATCTTTTTATAATCTGAGCTGAAAATAGAACGAGAAAAAAATTAGAAAGATATTTAGTACAAGACGTGAACTTCTTTAAGTGATTATTATAATAGATATCTGAAATAGTCTTATTATTGAGTTGCTATAGAACGAAAGAAAGGTTATAAGATCTATTATAGATCGCTATTCGAAATAGTTCTCTCCAGCGCGACTCCAGCTTTTCTGTATTCTTTTGATAAAGTATGATTAAATCGTCTATAATATGCAGTTTCGATAATGCCTCGATTGTATTAAGCAGTTATATTGTTTTTATACTAATCTAACTTAGCTCGTATAAAATTATAAAGCTTCGCACGATAAGTCAGATATTGTTTGATCGTTATGACGTGACTTGAAGAATTCTCGAGCTGAGTTATTTAGATAGAAATTTCACGCTCGAAAAGTGCTAGCAGAGTCGTCATAATAGCTGAAATTAGGAATAAAGAATCGAAATTAATTTCGATAAAAGAAATGTCTAGATGTTAGATAATTCTAATATTGATTAAGTTAGTCGACTTAGATAGACGCACGTCTCAGTCTTGCTTAAGATTAATATAAAATGTTACGAGTGTGTCAAGCAGGCACTTGGCAAGTAGCCCTATGGGCTAGGGTCTTGGCACACTCTCCCACTATATGTACCATAGTTCCTAGAGATAGCAAGTTCCTTCCTCATCAATAGAATCTTGGTCAACCACCTAGGTACACTCCTAACATAAACTATTTTCGTAAGACTTTCTTTAAGAGTTTGTTAGAAACTTTTATTATATCTATACTTTTACATAAATTGAAAGAGTTATACTCGACTTTTATATCTTCAATTCGAAAGAATTCTTGTAACTCGTTATTGAAAAAGTGCTATCTTCTATTAAGATAAAAGACGTACGATTTTTTATATATAGCAAAAAACAATCGCAAGTATCAAATTATATCTTTTACATTCGCGATTCGATAAGTAAAGAATATAATAAATCTATTTATATAGCAGATTAGAATAAGAATAAAGATAATCTCTACTCTGATAGATTTTAAAGAATTTATAAAATTTATACTTATGAGTTGAAAAGAAAAGGTAATTTTAACTAAATATAGAAGTTGAGATCTAATTATCGATCTATGCTTTATATATTTCAGATATTCTATCAGATACTTTTCGACGTTCTAGAATTTATTCGATTAGTAGCAGTTCTGCAGGCGAGTAAGGGTGTCTGCTTTGATCTAATGTTTATCGTTATTATAAGTTTCGCGTAGAAGAATAAGCACTTTCTCTTTAGGAACGTATAGCAGATAAATGTCAGGTCTGAAAACTCAAAGAATATGCTATATCATTCGATATTCGTAGGCTTTTCGAAGAAGCTTAGGCGAAGAATTAAACGTAGAATTATTCGGTGCTTTGATAAGAAACGAGTAGATTTTTTTTTTTAAATTAGACACTCTTTTGATAGCAATCGATTTATGTACTTATATTCACTTCTGCTGAGATAAGCTAAAATTTATCGATAGATTCTACAAAGACTGACACTTCTTGAAGAGAGTCTTGTTCGATAATTTTCTGTTGTTCGAACTAATTCAATGCCGTTAGAAAGGCCTCAAATCCGCTCTTTTTATTTTTTTAAATTCATTGAGAATCTCGAATATCTAGTTCTCGTCTCGTCTGAAAGATCGAGTCGAACTTAGAACAATCTGAGTCGAATAGCGTTCTTGAGAGTTCGTCGACTATTTTATTGCGAGGATCTGAAATGTAGTGAATAAAGATATTAAGTCGTCTTAATTGATCAGCTCAATTATCGTAGATTCTCTCGTGAAGATTAAAATTCAGAAAATACGTGAGAGACTTGTAATCGATATAAACGATTGTAGACTTGTATGAATGCTTACATATATAGTCGTACTTTCGATAAAATATCACAATAACATACAATTCTCGCTTATAGATAGAATACTTGCGCTGCGTAAGATCGAACGGAAAAGAATTATATAGCAGCGAAATCTTTATATTCTTCGATGTAGCTGAAATATTCTTTTGCTTAGATGACTGAAACTAAATTATAGTATAACTCGCAGTAAATTCGAAAGCATCGATATAGATATAAACTTCTCGATCTAGATCAATTTCATGTATACTGATATTAATAACACATTTAATGCGAAGAATTTCAAATGAGAGTTGTTTAGCTTTAGTTTATCGTTAGACTATCTTTTTAGTAAGTCTCGATAAGAGTCTTATAAGCTCGACGAAGTTCTTTATTCAACGTCGTATAATCTTAACTACTCTCAGAAAGTCACGAACTTCGAATTAATCTGACGACACTGAGTATCTCGCTATTCTTGCTACTCTCTCTTTCAGAATATAAACATAATCGTTAATTTTATAAGTTATTTCGAAAGCTTTAATAGATAACGCGAACAGTCGAAGCTTTTTGAATAATAACAGTAGCTGAGTCTTGTCATGGTGCAGCCTCGTCTCGTGCTGATCTCGCCTAGTCTCGTTTAACCTTTACATCATCCGCGCATATCGGGTATATGGGAAATGAAGATGTGGGTTAAAGGACCGTGCGCCAGCTTCTATTTAGATAGCAGCTGGCCCTGCCCCAGCTTGATTCCTTGTCTTTCGTCTTGGCCTTTCACCTACGTATAATATAGCCTAGTAATAATGCACATTCTTCGCCAATACCTCGTTCCTTGACATTACGAAAGACCTTAACATCTGATAGTGCTTCCCGGCACTATAAAATCTCGTTACCATGGGAGACCAGCCTCCCGACCTCGATACCGACCGCGTGCGAGTATTCCTCGCCGAAGTAACTCAGAACCCCGCCAGCTTCCTAGCCACCTTCGACACCCTCCGTGCTCAAGTAGAGAGCAACTCCTCGTTTAACACTCCGCCCTCGTCCACGTCTCCCCCGCAACCTCTTTACGACTCCCAGGCCATGGCAGTGATGGCTCAAGTGCTGGCGGCTGCCATGCGCGAGAACACCCCCGTTCCCCGTTCCAGAACCCCCCCGANGCCAGAAGAATCCTTCCCCCCAGCCAGTTGAGACGCCTAAGGGAGACGCCTGGGTGGTGGAAGATATCCTGGACTCTCGCCGTCACTATGGCAAATTGCAGTACCAAGTGAGATGGAAAGATGATGACGATACCCTCACTTGGTGGAATACTGATAATGATGAGTTTGAGGGGGCCCAGGACGTAGTCAATGACTATCACAACAAATATCCGGAGAACCCAGGGCCGCACAACGCTGTTGCCAAGTCAAAGCGGCCCCGCCGTCTCCGAAATCTCCGGGGTCTCGCCACTATTTTTATCCTTTCTGCTCGCAGACGACTCGCAGGCCAATCTACAGCGCTGGGGCATCGCTTGCCTGAGGGGGGGGGTAGTGTTACGGACGTACCCTAGGTGTCAGGCACATAGGGAGTATTTATGGCTATGTGTCTAGCACATAGAGTGTTTATTGGTTATTGACACATTCCCATTGACACATAGGCTAGCGGGGATTCTTCCTAGTATTTAAGCGCTCTTCTTCTGTACATATTTCCTCCTTATCTAGTTGTCTTATTCAATTTACCCCCATTAGACTTGACTCTGGGCACGGTTCTGACACTTCGTTACTGTCATGGTGCAGCCTCGTCTCGTGCTGATCTCGCCTAGTCTCGTTTAACCTTTACATCATCCGCGCATATCGGGTATATGGGAAATGAAGATGTGGGTTAAAGGACCGTGCGCCAGCTTCTATTTAGATAGCAGCTAGCCCTGCCCCAGCTTGATTCCTTGTCTTTCGTCTTGGCCTTTCACCTACGTATAATATAGCCTAGTAATAATGCACATTCTTCGCCAATACCTCGTTCCTTGACAGTTAGTAAAAATCTTCATCTTCTCTTTAAACGCTTAGATCTTTGTTAAACTTTCTTATATTCAAATATGAAGTCTGATTTGAATCGTAATGATATTCTACTAAGCGATATAAATTAAGTTATAATCGTCTGAAGAGTATTAATTATAACTATCACTTAAGAATCGATTTCGCTATTTAATAAAGTAAGTCTTTTCGTTTATTAATTAAGACACTCTTCGAAGTTAACAATATTCTTCAGTACTTCTCTCAGCTTTTCGAAGTCTATTCGATTGAAATTTCGTCTGGATTTCGATATAAAGTCTATTATAGTCAACTTTAAGATCGTGAGAATAGATAAGTAATTAGAATCGCTCTCGAAAACTTCTTCGATATCGCATTTGATGACTTTATTTACTAGTTTCGATATAACAAATATCAAATCTATCGTAGTGTGACAATTTTCTTCATATGTGATCGTCTCTATCGATAGAAGTTATTTCATCATTGTTATGGATCTAGCATGTGTTCTCCAGCCCAAGCCTCGGAGTGGAATAACGTTGCTCCGGAGAAGGATATCTAGCACTCAGTAGCTTTCATATTCAACCAAGAAGTCAACTCCCACCAAAAGTCCATCGTTCTTTAACAATTATTAATTCTTCAGCTATCATAATTAATTCATCGATCTCGTCGTCTTATTTGATGTCTACACTTCTTTATGTCGAATAATAAAGATTGAAGTCGTCTAGCATGATTTATTCGCTGTTTCTATGGGCTTCGAGCGCTTTCTGTAGCCGGTGTAGCTCGTTTTCCTGCTGAGCCCCCCGGTTGTAGATGTTATGGATTCGGATCGTCCTCTCATTGACTGATCTTATCGTTACGGTGCATAAGTCAGGAAAATGATATTGCGAGTGCCAGCTATCAGGTGATAATCTTTTATTGATGTAAAAACACACCCTGCTATCTTCAGAGTAGGGGTAAACGATATCGAATCTGTCTTTAAGAGGGTGATAGAAGGTTTTTACGGGATTCCTTCAGGGTTCTTGAATGACAATAATGTCTATATCATAGATCTTCTCATTTTCGAACAGTTCTATCATGACGGTCCTGGATTTCCTTGTGTTGTATTGCAGTATAGATAGCTGGTTCCGGTGTACTAACATTGAGAGTCGTTGATTGCGTTTTGATTAACCTTATCCGCCCAGTCCAGTCCACCTGAAGCGTTTTCGACATCTTGTAGAGACTGAATATATCTCTTTGCCCTGTTCTGGGACGCCGATATCGCAATTCTTTCGTTGTTGTTCAGCTGGCTAAGTGACCTTCTCCCTCCTTTTACATCGTTAATCTCCCCCGCCTCAATATCTCTTTCGTAATCCTCAGCCTCTCTTACTACTTTAGGCGGTGATCTGTTCCTCGCTGAGGCCCTTGTTGGCGATGTAGCCGTGGGTGTCCTTCCTCCTTGAAGCTTTGGAGTCACAGTGTTCTTCAGACTCGGTGTCCCTATCCTATCTCTGACTATTGAATCGTCTTGCTTGACCTGAAGTCGTGGGAAGACTGTTTCCTTCCGCAACTGGTTAGTGGCATTTTGAAAGTAGCCAATCGTTTGCTCCGCCGTTTGATGATTTTCATGATCTTTGCCACATGAGTATCTCGCTGAAGTCAATAATCTTGCCTCTATCATTCTTGCCATGTCCTTTTTCTTCGCCTCGCACACCTTGCTCCATGCTACATGAAAACCTTTGCAGACGACGCATTTGATTGTTGTTTCTTTGCAATCGTCATGATGATGTTTTCCTCCGCATCTTCCACACGTTGGTTTTCCTCTTGTGGGGCATAATATCGATACGTGACCATATTGCCAGCATTCGAAGCATTGCCCCGATCTACATTGCTTGTTATAGACGCAACATCCATGTAGCATAGAGCCTATGACAATACCCTCCTCAATCGCTCTGTTTGCTTCCTCCGGGCTAGCCAATTCGATAATGAGAGATCTCTTCATTTGTCCTTCCTTAGACGATCCAAACCAGCCTAGCCATGTGATATCGAGACTAAGGGTGCTGGCGTTCTCGTTTTGAATGGATTTGATAGTGGTGGCTAGTTCTTTGGTGTCCAGGGCATCCGTTCTTACTCCATGGAGTAGGATGCTATATTTCTTCGTGACCGCTCTTGCGTTGCTGCTTAGTCGTTCCATCCACGTCTTGCTTTCTCGTAGAGCGATTGCTTCCTTCTCGTCTGATGCCATAATGCAGATATCACCGCTCTCAAGTCTTCTAGCCGTTCTGATCGACTTCCTTGTAGGATCCGTACTCTTAATGTGTCAATTGATCATTGTGGTCATCTCCCCCGGAGTCTTTCCTTCCAATGCTTTGTTGACTGCTTCATCGTGTAGCTTCACTACTATCTCGTTTGCCTTATTGTATTTATATTGACCTTGTTTCGATGTTGCTGAAGATAGAAAGGGGGGTGGTACACCGCCCGCTGAACGATTCAGCACGCTGGCATAGCTGGGGATGGGGAAGATGACGTTCTTGCTTGCTGCTTGGTGTCTGATATGAGTGATCTTTTCGTCCATGTGGGTGTCCCTCTCGTTCGAATCGTTAGCCAATTTTCGTACCTCATCGAGTATCGTCTGGAGCTTAGGCTCCTCGGTTGCCTTCCCTATGAAAGCAGCCACCGCATTCAGAGCAGCGGCTACCTCATTATTCGGTGGTCTTTGTCCTTCGTCCATAAGCCCTAGCATGATATTGATCGATAATTTGAGCATGGTGGCCTGCTCCCTAAACTCGTGATGTCCATGATCCCATTGGGGCCAGTTGGCCTTTCCCGGCATGGCTACAGGGGTATGGGCGTCCTCTGCAGTCAATTGGAAGAGGCACTAGCCTTATTAAGCACCTGAATATGTATATCTACTTTCTACAGCGCAATTGAATGATTTGAGCGTTGTGAAAAAGTTTTTTGCATGCAAGATGGCGATGCTACCGGGCTAGAGCTAAAGTGATTTAGGGTGTGATCTTCGTGCAGGAGGCCGCCAATGGTAGGTGGTTGCGGTCCACCATCTTGCTAACATAGCCGCGCTCGAACTTACAAGGCTGTTAAGGTAGACCGTAGATGCCTATCACCTCGAGGGATTTTGATCTCTCGAAGTCTGGCATCGATACTTCTTGACGCTCTGAACATGGTGCAGACAACAAGACGCGGAAGCTGTTAACGCAGTCTCCTGCTCTCAAGCATTGCAGTCAACTTTATTCCGAGCCTTTCATAGTTCTAAAATCGTGCTCAGTATTCCTTGATAAGTGTTTGAATCTCACAAGGTGCCATTTGTTCCTGCATCGGTCACTATAACTCTTTTCATTAATTAGTAGCTGATAGAGCCGGATCCAAACCTTGGCCCTGATCTCAGACGTACCATCATGAGCATACAAAGGCGATTGAGGCGCCAAGATTATACAGTTGCATGGCTTTGCGCTTTGGCATGGAGCGAGCAGGTAGCAGCAATCAAGATGCTAGACGAGGTGCATGAGAATCTTCCTCAACCTGACGGCGACGATAATACATATACCTATGGATCCATCAAAGGCCACAATATCATTATCGCATGTCTGCCTCTTGGCCAGCCAGGCACAATCTCTGCCTCGATACTGGTGGGATCGTTGCCAAAAAGCTTCCCGAACTTGAGAATCCACTTGCTTGTAGGAATAGGTCGTGGGATTCCGTATGATCCCCCTGCATCGGATCCTGAAAACGATATCCATCTTGGGGATGTCGTCGTTGGGGTCGCTGAGAAGCCTGGGGTCACTGGTGTTGTCCAGTACGACTTCGAAAGAGACCACGGCAATGGGAAGAGTGAGCTGCTAGGCTTACTGGACAAGCCAGATCGCCGACTTTTGACAGCCTTAGGTAAATTGTTCAGCCTTTATGCATTGGGAGAAAGCAACTTCAGCATACATCTGGAGAGATTGAAGTCCAGAGGCTTGAGGTTGGACTTTACGCGCCCCACACATTACAGAGACAAGTTGTACAAGCCATCCTATGATCACCTTGACACCGGCCCAAACTCCACGAAGTGCGATTCTTGCCTTGCAGACGGGTTGGTTTTGAGACCTGAACGTCTGGGGCCGGACCCTGTGGTTCATCAGGGCCAGATACTTTCGGGAAATTCGGTCATCAAGAACACTCCGCGAAGGGACGAGCTAAGCCGAAGGTTCCCCAATGCACGCTGCTTTGAAATGGAAGCAGCTGGTGTGATGGATCAAACGCACTGTCTGGTGATACGTGGTATTTCAGACTATGCCGATTCTCATAAGAATCAACTTTGGCAACCATACGCTGCGGGTACAGCAGCAGCTTTTGCGAGAGAATTCCTCCTCACCATCCAGCCCCATGCGGTGAAACAGATAGATCCCGTCGCTGTCTTACAGAGTACGTCATAGACTTCTGGTACACTCGCATATCAACCTATGTTAAGTCAATTCGTTGTTCAGTGGTAGTAGGGTACCGTGAATACTGACATTGCTTCCTTGTCAAGTAGCGGGATCACCCCCAAAGCCCAAACCATCATCCACCGTACCTTTTCGGCGTGATCCTGATTTCGTAGATCGGGATATCCTCGCAGAGGTTGAGGAAAAATGTTCTAAACCAGCCTCTCGAGCTGCGCTCGTGGGTCTAGGAGGTGTAGGGTAATTTCTCAGAATGCTACGTATTTAGATACAGAGCTGACGTAGGTCAAAAGCAAATCTCAGCTGGCAATTGAGTACTCGTATCGAGCCCGGGAGAAATCGCCTCAAACGTGGGTCTTCTGGATATACGCAAGCAATGCGACCCGCTTTGAAGAAGGCTATCGGACGATTGCCGAATGCATCAAACTTCCTCGTCGAGATGAGCCAACGGCTGATATCTTGCGGCTTGTCAGAGACTGGCTTTGCGACGAGGCCAATGGACAATGGGTCATGATCTTGGACAATGTTGACGATCCTACCGTGTTCTTCAATACACATGGAAGAAAGCAGAAGGCTGATAGCGATAGCTCGAATCAAGTCTCAACGTCTCTCTCTGCGTTTCTGCCTCAAACAAACAATGGGTCCATTCTCGTTATATCGCGGAGCCGAGATGCGGCTTTCAGATTGACAGGAAGCGATAGAGACATCGTCGCGGTCGAGCCGATGGACGAGAACCACGCTCTGGAACTCTTTAAAACTAAAATTCAGGAATCTTTTGATGAGGGCGACGCCAAAATTCTGCTACAGGCTCTGGACTACATGCCTCTGGCGATCAGCCAAGCCGCGGCATACATCAATCAACGGTCTCCGCGCATCTCCGTCACGAAATATCTCCAGATTTTCCAGAAGAGCGAGAGCACTAAAGCGCGACTTCTCGACACAGATTTGGGAGACAATCGCCGAGATCCCAGTGCAGTGCACTCTATTTTTCTGACATGGACGATATCGTTCGAATACATCCGTCAAGAGAGGTCTTCGGCTGCTCGACTGCTGTCGCTCATGAGTCTTTTTGATCGACAAGGGATCCCAGCGTCCTTGCTTCACCACCGCTACGAGGATGACAACAGTGAGCTTGATCTAGATCGCCACGATGGAGAGAGTCTGAACATCGAGGTTGACAGTGACCTGGGGTTTGAGGATGACGTGTGCACATTGAGAAATTACTCTCTGACTCGGGTGACCGACGAAGCGGGAGAGTTATTCGACATGCACCGACTCGTACAGCTGTCAACGAGAACATGGCTAGAGTCACACGGGGAGTGGGAGAGGTGGAAACAGAAATACATTCGCATTATGCGAGACTCCTTTCCAAGAGGTTGGTACGAAAATTGGCCAATATGCCGAAACCTGTTCCCGCACGCCCAAGCAGTGTTGGCTTATCCGCCAGCGACCTACGAGTCTGTCATCGACTGGACGACAGTGCTCAAAATTGCCGCATGGTATGCAAAAAGAAAAGGATACTACTTGACAGCGGAGAAGATGATCCGAAAAGCGCTGGACGAGGAGGAGAAGGTGCTGGGACTTGAACATCCCGAAACATTGAACAGCGTCAGTGATCTAGTGTCAGTTGTTCGGTCTCAAGGGAATTATGAGTTGGCCGAAGAGATGGGCCGACGAGCATTGGAAGGGAGAGAGAAAGCATTGGGACCTGATCACAACGACACTATGTTCAGCGTCGGCAAGCTGGCTTTTGTGCTCTATCGCCAGAGAAAGTACGAGGAGGCGGAGGAGATGAGCCGACGAACGTTAAGATATTACGAAAAGATAATGGGGACCGAGGATCCCAGGACGTTAGACAGCGTTTGTAACCTGGCATCGATACTTAAAAGCCAAGGAAAGTATGAGATGGCCGAGAGAATGTTTCGGCGAGCCTTAGAAGGAAGCGAAAAAGTTCTGGGACTCGAGGATCCTGAGACACTGACCTGCGTCAGTGATCTGGCAAGACTACTTCGGGATCAGGGCAACTATGAAATGGCCGAGATTATGTATCGACGAACTTTGGAAGGAAGAGAGAAAGTGCTGGGACTCGCGCATCCACATACTTTTAAAGGCGTTTATCACCTTGCTTATCTGTTTCACGTTCAAAATCAGTACGACGATGCGTCTAGTCTCTATCGCAAAGCTTTGGCAGGTTTATCAAAGACTTTGGGCCCGGACCATCCTTATACACAGCAATGCTCTCGGAACTATAAATCCATGATCAGGAAGATGAGAAAAAGAACCAAAACACCAGCTACGAAGACATGAAACTCGCCATCAAAAGCCTCGAGCCCAGACTACAATCCACACACAACCCGATCACACACTATCGCTACCTCCTCCCAACATGGTCAGACATCTGGACACGGGGACCGCTGCAGCGTGCACGCAACCCTAAAACGAGATTCGAGCAACTTGTCCCATCTGGTCTCTTCATTGTTCAGCGTTACAACGACTCTGGCAAATAGCTGCAAGAGCAGCCAACGTTTCCTGATTACCGCTGTGGGACTGTGGGTCATTTATGTTGTAGTAGGGTGCAAAGCGGGTTTCGAGGGGAGTGAGAGAGGTGTGTTGAGAGACGTGTTGATTTAGAAGAGGAAACCGGCGTCAACAGCAATCACGGCTATATATATATCCCAGTCCCGCACAAGCAAATTCGCTTTACCCGCTTTTACGTCTTTCAGAGGGATAGCATTCATGCTGACGGCCGGCGCACACCTGTATCTAGCTACTATCACTGCATGTCTGTTCTACAGGTATGGGATCTTCGTCAGCGACGCAGTACAATCTACGTCTATTTGTGCTTACTAGCTCCACTGTAAATGACAACCCTAACACGTTCCTTCGTGTTACTCTGCCGATGATATCCCTGGATACTCAATCCATCCGAGCAAGAAACGAACATTCCTGCCTCGCTGTCTTTTAATCCCCCCTCCGTCCTCCCCCCTCTCCAGCACGAACCCCCCAAAGCCACCTACCTACCACTACACAACACACACCATCATATGTCGAGAATTCAACCCCAAAGCCGCGTCTATGTACAACAGGCGACAGGAAAGCGGTATTGGACTCTTCCGAATGCGCGTCCTGCAGGCTTTCGACATGAGCATGGTAGCGCTTGGAGCGGACTTGGTGTGTGCTTCTGGTGGATTTGTGATTGGGAGGAAGAGTGTGAGGGTAAGGATGTGGAAGTAGGAATGTGGAGGGGAGATTGTGGAGGTGAAATTGTGGAGGTGAGGATGTGGAGGGAAGGATGTGGAGGGAAGGATGTGAAAGGAGTGTGGAAGTAAGGATGTTCGAGTGCCTTTTGCGTTTGGAGAGAGGCTGGGCTTTGGGGCAGTCTCTTCTTTGAGGGGGCACTCTAGATGAACGGCTGTTGTATTATATTCACTATCAACAAGTGCACGAGCAAATGGACATTTCCATCGTCATAGGGTACTTTTTGATATATCTAGCTTCTTTCTATCAACAACAGGCAAGTCGGAATTATTTCTAGAAAGATACTTTTCCTTCCTCACCGCTAGCTCACGCCGTGCTCAACTCAGCTTAACGGCACTATGCAACTCCACCTTCTCCCCCCTCGCCTTCTCCGCCGTCTCGACCAGGATGTCAAACGCCTTCCGCAAATGCTCCTGGTCCGTCTTCGGACTCCCGCTCACCACCCGAATGACATACCGCCCGCCCACCACGCTGCTCGTCAGCATGATCTGCCCCCCCGCATTAATCATCTCATAGACATCCTTCGTGACCGCGTCCCCGAGAACCTTCTCGTCGATCCCCGCGCTCCCGTTCACGGCCCGCGGCCGCACCCTCAGGACCGTCATCGCGAACGCCGGCCCGCTGACGATCGTGAACAGGTCCGGGCGGTCGCACACCCACGCGGCGAACTCCTCGCCGAGCCGGATGTGGTTCGAGAGGTAGGCGCGCATGCCCTGCACGCCGTAGGTGCGGACGACGAACCAGATCTTCAGGCTGCGGAAGCGCCGGCCGAGCGGGATCTGCCAGTCGCGGTAGTCGGTCACGAGGCCGCTCTCGCTGTGCACGTTGCGCAGGTAGGAGGGCGTGATGGAGAGGGCGTCGATGAGGTGGGCGCGCTGTTTGACGTAGAGGAGGGAGGCGTCGAAGTTGGTGAGGAGCCATTTGTGCATGTTGGTGTTAAAGGAGTCGAAGGCGGCAAAGCGGGCGGTGTGGTGCTGGTATTCCGGGAGGATCAGGGCGACGCCGGCGTAGGCGGCGTCGACATGGACCCAGATGGAGGGGTGGTCAGCGATGACGGTGGCGATTTCGGGGAAGTCGTCTACGGCGCAGGTGGCGGTTGTGCCTGTGGCTGTTAGCAATCTTGTGCTACAAGCTTTCTCGAGCCTACGAGGGCGTGTTGCTGACCAAGGGTAGCCGTCAGATAGAACGGTTCCAAGCCTTCGACACGACATTGCTCGAGCGTCGCACGGAGGCTGGAGCCAACCATTCTATACCCCTGCTCTTCAGGAGCAGGAACAGCGAGAAAACGCACGCCAGCTATCTGTGCCGCCTTCTGCGTTGAGCTATGAGTCGTTGTACTACCTAACGCGACGAGCTTTCCTCGTCGGGTGTAGAAAGCATCGTTCCGCTCCTTCTCGTCAGCAATATCTTTGGTGACATCCCGCAAATACCGATCACGGGCCGCAATCATTGTCGTCACGATGGCTTCGCTGGCGCTCCCCTGGAGCACGCCGCCGCCCTTGCTGCTGCTTTTGTAGCAGTCCGGGAGGTTGAAGAGATCGGCCATCCAGTCCAGCATGACCGTTTCCAGCTCCGTGACGGCCGGGCTGCAGATCCAGTTGAAGGCCGGGGCATTGAACGCGGCGCTGTAGAGCTCGCCCAGGATGGCGGGGAAGGAGGAGTTGGAGGGGAAGAAGGCCATGAAATTGGGGGATTGCCTTTGCGTGAGCAGAAAAATTTGAGTCAATGTTCAAATTCCTCTTGTGACATTCTTTTGGAGGCTGAGCCTTTCTGATTGGATGACACACCAATGCGTCAGGCCAGGAACTATCTTGGCTTCGATGTCTCTCTGGATCTGCTCCCACGCCTCGCCCTGTTGGGGGACACCATCCGGTAAGAGAGGCTTCAGGTAGCCCGGCTCCACCGCGGACATGACTCGCCGGTTCTCAATGGTGTCGTAGTATTCCACAACTTAGTACTGTCAGTCTACTCTATATATCTTTTCTAATGGAAAATAGGCTCTAGGCTTGGGAGGGACGCACTTTGGTCAATGGCAGCGTAGGCTGCGCTTCTGAATTGTTCGGAATCCATGATGAATGGATACTTTGCCAATCCTGCATCAGGTGTTGACCGTTTTTATACAGCCATAACTTACATAAAATGAAAGAAAGGAGGATTGGGCGGAGATGGTGACACGCCTCGGCTACACTCGGCAGTCCATGATAACTTCCGGCTTCGGTGCGTATCTGTAGGCCCGATTTCGGCTTCTCAGCCGCACTTCTCTACCTACCAACAGTGTTGGAGGTAGCTGGTGATTTCGAAAAATTTATAGCGTGCAAGTACTTCTCATCTAGCTGCAACTGTTCTACTTCCATCTTTACTAGTATAAGCTATTGCAACATTGAGAGTACGAAAACGTATCAAGGCTTTTTATGCTCCTTAGAGTCTATTCATTCGATTCGAAAGCTCTCTTTAGTCTTATACCGAACAGATGTCCAGCTTGCTTCAGCTATTTGCCCAGAACGAGGACCTTTAAAGGGCCTAGCAGCTAAGGTTGGAGCAATGTCCCACCTCAACATCGTCGTCCTTATTAACTGACGTGCTTTGGTTGATCATCTGGGTGCTGGCTGGCATATCCAAAGCTGGGTTCTTCGTGAAGAAGTGCGACGGCTTTATACCCACACGCATAACCTCACAAGGCATGATTGGCCAATCCTCTGGGCGAGGGTTATGGGTGAGTCCAAATGAGCACCAGGCAACCCCGCTGTTTCCCAGTTCATCGCCACGACCGGCCCACTTCCGAAGGCCGGTCCCGCCCACGGACTGCCACGGGAATTCACCGGCCGGATAGAGCTCCTCGTTACTGCTCTTCGTGAAATAGAAGTGGTGATCTGCGAATTCGGCTCGCTGATAGTGGACTGAGGTGGCATGTGCAAGTTGCAGTTGTGTGGCAGGGACATGAATAGCGTAGCCAGGATGATGACCCGTGACCGGGTTTGTTCGCTTGCTGTTGACGAACTTGATCGTGCGGTTCTTTGAGACATCAAGGTCGAGATGACCGCTTTTGGTGATTTGGTGGGACTGCATTTCGTACGCGACGCCGTACGGGTTGCCTTTCTCTGCTACATCAAGTGGCAGTGTGTCGATATATTCGATACTAGACTCGTCGTAGTCATCGATGGCTGGATCTAGCCGCAGGCAGAAAACGTGTTGATGGCAGGGAGCCATGACACCAGGAGAGACCATAATGCCGTAGTTGATATCATGTTGGACGTTTTGACGCATTGGGACAACAGACATGATGCCTGTCGCGCGTATTTCGTAGTGGATTGCGGCAGCGGTATCAAGGATCCAAGAAAGGACGTATTCGTAATTGGAGATAGTCATTATCTAAGAAAGCATGTTACACGTAGTTTCATGGCTGTTAGGTGGAATGAACGGACCATCTGTAAAACCAACTCACGACCTCGCGTGACTTCGGCTCGACCATTGCGATAGTTGGTATGCTTCCACCCTAGACCACTATCGACTTCATGCATACAGATGCAGTTCTCCCGGATTTCCGGTCTACCTTGTGAGTCGTTGATCCACCGATTGAAGTAATATATAGCGCCGAGACAGTCGCATCCAAGGCGAAGGTTGTTCGCCGTGGCCCCTGCACCCCCTTCGCCTAGATCATAGGCGCTTTTTCGATGATACGGAGGCCTTGGGTCACCATAAGGGACAGTCATTTCAGCGAGTGAGAGGCGATAGAATACAGGGCGGCCATCATAACGGACATCGCGAAGTACCACACCCTCGCGCCAATTGAAATCAACATGAAATCGCCATTTTTGCCAGCTTACAACCTGATCATTCTCCACCTTGAAGCTGACACCTTGTGGTTGTGTGACTAATAGCGGCTTCAGATCCGCGCGAGTGGATTCTTGCAGCTCCGTGGCATATTCGGCATCAGGATTAGGCTCGTAAGGCTGGTCGTCATCTGATGTCGAAAAGAGACCTTCGCTCATCGGTAACCGATCGATCCTGATGACTTTTCGAGTGGCATCATCTACAACTGCCGAGAAGTCCAGTGGATGGGCAAAATGATTGGAGGATGGATGCGCCTTGGCCTTGGGATCCGAAGAACCGAGAAAGAACCAGACCTGGTACTGCATCGGCTCTCCAACGACGGTATCCTTGCCATAGGGCCAGGCTTCCGGCACTACCTTGGAGTCTTTGGGCAATTTCAGCCTTGACAGCTCTTTCTTTACCAACTCGTCATCTAAAACCAGTTCCTGCACAGCAAGCATGGCATCTTGGGAGGCTGGGGCGTGTACACCAGATTCGAGCTGCCTATGACCCACAATACGTCCTGTGGTCAGGTCAATTACATCTTCAAATGTCTCAATCTCTCCCTTGAACTGATAGCTAGCGTAAGTACGGCGAGCAGGACATGGACTTGGGCGGTCGAGATGCTGAGTTGCGAGATATCGAGTTACCTCGGACCGAATGGGCTCTTTGATGGCTATGATACGAAATGAGACATGCTTCGTCGGGTAAGCCTTGCGAATGATCTCGGATGATCTTAAAATCTCTTGCGGTTGGAGAGTCGCAAGAGGATGTTTAAAAGCCATTGCCTTGAAACACGACTATAGATAGGGTACACGAAATAACAAAGTACTTCAAAGTGAGTACTCAAAGAGCTTACTGAAAAGGCTTGCGAAATGTTTGTAGATGAGCAATGATTGAATGGCGGCGTCGGCGTTGCCAGTATTAAGAGGAGAAAAAGGAACAGGAGGGGGCTAGCCCAATTTCACCCGATACAGGAATACACTATTCCGCTACACCATCAATTAAGGTGCTGAGTACTGAGATGAATCAGAGTAGCCGCGTATAAAGGTCCAGAGCAGTAAGGTGTTTAATTCTTCAAAGATCCGAAGTCTGCATTGTCGCCGAGCATCGGACTCAGGCTCGGTTGGCGATGAGACTCAACAAAAAGTACTGACCGGCTAGAGTAAGGCCGAATCCAGAGGTTTTGTTCGGATAATATTCACGGTCCCTCAAAAGTGGGCAAATCGTGCGTCGGCATCGACAGAACATAATGCTTCAAATGGCGCCGCAAAGACCGGTGGTGGTGAATAGAGGGTGAGAGAGGGCGCGCTCTCTGACTCTTACCACAGTCGAGGGAAATCGTGAAGGTAGATGTGATGGGTATTTCAGTACATCTGGCGGCTTGCATGCGTAAGTACTGTAAGTACTCGTATATTCGCCGAACACGAGACTTGGGTGGTCCTTTATCGCCGAGCATGGTTGGTGTTTTTGCGAATTCTGATTGGCGAATGAGGAAATTGAGTGCTTACATCAGCATCATCTTGGCCAGTATTTGGGGGCGTGGGGCATTGTTGTATTCCGCAGACCTACGCATACAACATAGTCTCGTCTCCAACCAGACTGCAGACCAGTTCGTGAGGAATTACGCGAGCTTGGACCTTATTGCGCAGGCAATGTCTCCTGTACCTCAAGTCCCGCTGCTCGCGATGAAGATGCGGTATGGCTTCAGCAAGCACCTCCCTCGGAGAATTGAAGGCTCTCAGATCAAGCGGATGAACGTCTTCCGAGCTCAGCCGTGAGCAGTGCCAATCGAATCATCCACCAGCAATGGACGTACTTACTCAAGGAGAAGCAGAAACGCCGGCACCAAGGGCTCTGCGAACTACTCTTGCTAAGATCTCAACGGCTGTGAACAAGGATGACGATGACGCTGGTACCACTATCCACAGCCGTGTCTTCTAGGCTCATTATAGACTTCTGTTACAGCTCTCGCCTCCAATCAAAGGCCTCGCTGACTTGGTCGCTCGCTTGAATCGCTTGACCCAGACCTCCTTGTCGACCAGTCACCACCCCCAAACGTTTGAAATGCTATGATACTTGGCATAGGGGCGGATCATACAGCATTCAGCGACGTTCTTGCAGAGGTATTGCCGGAGAGTCAATATTGAGCAAGACAACCAAGGGTCCCGATTTCACGAACCAACAGCTGAAGGTTGTCGCATATACCCGAAGGGTTTAGAAGAGGCTACGCTGCTACGTGGTGGATAAGAGATGTTTACGGAAAAGGGGACGTTTGTGGGGAATACTACATTCGTCGAAGACTATATCTATTATACAAGAAAAAGGTTAAAGTCCCTCCGCTGTGAGACATCACATGACACAACGGCAGCTAGGAATGATCATGGAGTCGATCGCCAAACATACCAGATACAAGGAAGTCACTCGCTCTGTTTATGGTCTGAGTCTTACATATCTCACATTCGCTGAGTGAGCGTGTCCGAAGTGGCCTTCCACTCGTTGCAGATGAAATTTCGAAAACATATATTGGAATGACAAGAGGCACGCTGCGCTCCCAAGGGCTCGGAGGGGGCAGAAGAGCGAAAGGCAACATTGATAGTAGTAACCGTAGGTAGACTTAATCGAGTAACTATGATTTCTATTCTGGCAACCTGGTGCAAGCTCCCCAACGTTTAATCGACAATTCGCCTTTTAATTTGTGCTCACGTTACAATGTCAGAATGAGGGCAGGGCATACTCCTCTCCACGAATGAGCAGTGATAAGGTAGGTCCAGCCAGTCAGCCATTTCCTTTGTTGTGGCTAGGTTACCTTTCAGGGTCGAGAAAGGAATGTGCAAGGTGCTCGCGCGCCCCGACTTTGTCATCCCACATTAGCCGAAGGCAAGCTCTGCATATCCCACTTTCGCCGGACTGCATCTCTCTCTCTCATCCTTCCGCATACTGCCTACTCTACCAACTCCTTTTCTTTTGCCTTCTACCTTCTGCCTACTTTATCTCCCACATACCGAAAACGGAGATGATTATATTATGCCCTTGCATTGCGCCTCCTTATCCCGCAGCTGGCTGTACTATTATGCTGCTGCTACTTGTAATGCTGCTGATACGGTAGCCATTCGCACCTAATCCAGGCCGACTGATTATTATTCATTGCCCGGCCATTGATGACCCGTGGGCGACCTTTCTCCTTACTACTCCCTTGGTAGTGGGAGACTGCTTCTTTCATGAAACCACGTTGCTCTTGTCAGCTTTGGGTCAGACCCTATCTCTCTTTTGCACCATCTTCCACTCCCTTAGCTTCCCATTTTAGAATTGTTACGCCAGTCAAGCGTAAACATTGAGCCATTGTTCAGCCCTACCTGTCTCATCATGGTTTTAAACATCTTCTCAATAATACTCTCTCTACCTGAACATGGACTTAACCACATTCACTCGTGATCAATAACCCCTCTTTCTTCTCCCTACCTCTTCCTATGTCTCTTCTCCGTGAAATAATTTTCGTCGCAACGATATGCTGTACCAATCTCCTCTCTCTCGCCGCTCTCGGCAACACTATCGTCATTCTCCCTTACGTCGGCAGCGACTTTGGCATCGCAGACTCACCCGGTCAACTTAGCTGGACCGTGGCGGCGTACAGCTTGGCCGTGGGCACATTCATATTACCGGCCGGCAAGTGGGGCGATGTGTATGGACACAAGCGGATGTTAGTCGTTGGATACCTGTGGTTTGCCATTTGGTCTTTGGCGACTGGCTTCAGTCGGTCAGTAATTTCCTGCGTAGCACCTTTCCATTCATGCCCAGATAAGAGCGAGTAATTGAGCATTCGGGATATCTCTTCTCAGAGAATGGTATGGGCGCGCTATGACGTGAATTGATTTGGCATCGAGTGCTGGATCTCTGACGGGAACTCTTTGGCTTCCTAAATCCCTAAAAACGACCATACGGCACATGAGCAAACTAACTTCTGCGACAGATATGGCTCCAATATCATCGCCTTCGACATCTGTCGCGGATTCCAAGGCATCGGTCCTGCTCTCCTTCTGCCAAACTCACTTGCCATCCTCGGTCGCGCCTACAACCAACCAAACACACGACAAAGTGTCGTCTTCAGTCTCTTCGGAGCCGTCGCTCCCAACGGGTTTCTAGTCGGCGCCATATTCGCTGGAATCTTCGCTCAAAAGGTGTGGTGGCCATGGACATTCTGGACGCTGGGTATCGCCTGTATCGCCATGGCGATAATCTGCTGTTTTGTAATCCCCAAAGCCGACGATGATGGCGGCATGATGGCATACCAAAAAGGACAACTCGATCTGCCTGGAACCGTAACAGGCGTTGCAAGCTTAGTACTCATCAACGTTGCTTGGAATCAAGGTTCGGGTATTGGCTGGGTACACCCCGAAACGTACATTCTCCTCATCATCGGCTTCTGCATCCTGGGCCTCTTCTTCTGGTTCGAAAGCCGAGCCTCTCATCCCATTTTCCCGTACAGGTCTCTCAACAGCGACGTTGCCTTCACGCTGGCGTGCGTGGCAGCCGGATGGTCGAGTTTCGGCATCTGGATCTTCTACCTGTGCGAATTCTTCCAGACCTTCCGAAAGGGGACTCCCCTGCAGCTTTCGGCTTGGTTGACACCAGCGGCACTTTCGGGCATCGGTGCGGCCATCACCACTGCGTTCCTACTACGAAGGCTGGGCCCGGGGTCGGTCATGCTGCTCGCGTTGACATTCTTCACTATCGGATCGATCCTCGTCGCGACGGCACCTGTGGGACAGACGTACTGGGCGCAAACCTTCGTTGCTATACTTCTGACGCCATGGGGAATGGTAAGTCTTATCTAACCCTCCAACCCCACCCAATCCACCTTCCCTTCTACATCAAAATCTACTCACCACCACCCACACCGTCTCTAACCACCTTCCCCCTTCCCTCACAGGACATGTCCTTCCCCTCCGCCACCATCATCCTCAGCAACGCCCTGCCGCGCACCCACCAAGGCATCGCCGCCTCCCTCGTCAGCACCGTCGTCAACTACTCCATCTCCCTCGGGCTCGGCTTCGCCGGCACCGTCGAGTCCTCCCTCAACCACCAGGGCCGCGACGTCCTCCGCGGCTACCGCAGCGCCTGGTACGTGGGCATCGGCCTCGCGGGGCTGGGCTGGGTCGTCGCGGCCGCTTTCGTGCTCACGAGCTTCCAGCGGAGGCGCAGGGAGATGATTGAACTTACGTGAGGGCAAAAGGGGGGGGGGGGGGGGGGGGGGGGGGGGGGGGGGGGNGGGGGGGTAGGGGAAGAGGGGGTTTGTTTCTTGTGCAAAGAAGCGCTGCGAGGGGCGTTTGGCTGGATGGATGGATGGATGGATGGATGTAGGGATATCTTAGATTGGAGTTTGGGGGCTGTATCATTATTTTCTTTCCTTTTATCATAGTTGCCCGGAATGCCAAAGAGACCGGAATCCAATTTGTTAGCTTTTCATTTCCCCTCACCGCTCCGTTTCATTTCCAGTCAGTAAACCTCTTGAATTTTCCTATCAATAAACTCTGCGATCTATCCTGCGGACCACCCTACACTCTGCCACCATCCCCGTCCTATCTCGTCCTCCCACGAGAACACATCCCTCCTCCAATACACCCTCCATCCATCCATCATGCGTCATTCATCACGGCCAAAACACACCCGGTGTCTTGTAAAGGTGTGTATGGGGAAAAGACCACTACTGTAGACAGCAATGCGTTTGTAGTAATGTGCTTTGATTGGATTTTAATCCCCGAGAGGGCGAGAGGGGGGCTAAAATGGGATGGGATGAAATGAGATGGGCGAGGATGGGATGGGAGGGGAGGAGAGGATGGAATGAGATAAGATGAAATGAAATACGATGAGAGAAAAACAGGAGAAGATAGGAGATGATGAGAGAGAATGGGAGAGGATGGGAGAGGATAAGATGAGGATGGGATGAAGATGGGATTGGGAGGGTCTTAAATGTGTGAGGTTAGCTAGGAAGGAAAGAAGGAAGATTGGGGACGAGCATGGGAGATGAAAGGGAGGTGATTGATGCGTAAAGTACCATCCCAGTCAGGCACAGGAAAAACGCCACGATGCCGGGGCCGGAGCTGACCGGGGTTTCAAAATTCATGGACTGAGGGTACTCTTTGCTGCAACGATGATGCAAAATTGAAATGTCCACACACGAATGAAAACTGAATTCTACTCTAGCACACGAGTCTCCCGTGTCCTCCTCACGGTCGATCGACCAGCACCGACGATCCATCCAACACCGGCTTCCAAAAAGGGTATCCAGCCAACCCCCGTCCCCCGTGTCAAAACGCCTGGATCGAGAACGGCTTCACGCTGGACCCCAGCACTTTGCCCTCCGCTTGCAGGATGCTCGTCGCGTTCGCCAGCGAGCTCTCGTGGAAGGCTGCGAAATCTGTCGAAGGAAGCACGGTTCGCGATGTCAGCGGTTCCCTCCATCGTTATTCAAAGCATTGATCGAGACTTGAGGAGAATCGAGAGAAGATTCGGGAAGGGGAAAGAGAGAGAGATTGTGGCACTGACCTTCCGGATGCCCGGTGGAGCAGGCGTAGACGCTCCAGACGAGGGAGGTCTCGTGCTGGAAGACGGAGTCGGAGTCGAGCGTGACCCAGTAGCCGGCGAAGGAGCCATTCTTGCTGGCGAATTCGAGGGGGATGGTGGATGGGAGCATTTGGAATTTCATGGTGAATGAGCCGTTGGGGGTGGAGGTGAGTTGCGTCAACTGTTCTTTTTCGATAGGTGGCTAGGTAAGCAGGAAGAGCCTTTACTTGAGAGGGGGAAATTGGGAGTTCTGGGGATTTATTGTCCGTGTTGGAAGCTGCAAGTGGAAAAGACTTGCCTCCTCTTTGAACACGTAGGTGCCCTCAGTGGTGGGGACGTTGACAATGCGGATAGCGCCGGGCTTGTTGTCTGGGCCTTCTGTGGCGGAGGGAGGGATGCCGAGCCAGTCGATTTTGTAGACTATGCTTGTGAGCGTCTTGCTTTTGCGGGTTGATTAACTTAGATGCGAGAGCATATAGGGAAACGGACAATCCGAGATGAGGGCGAAGACATCTGTAGCCGCGGCGCCGATGACAGCAAAAGTAACAGATTGTTGGTAAGATGTTCCGTTAGGACAGGTGCAGGGTGTTATAGATGTAGAGGAGCACACCGCTGGGCGTGCCGCAGGTGCTGCGAGTGCTGCTGGCGCCAGGAGGCCGAAAGTAGAGAGGGACGTTGAGAACTTCATTTTGATTTTGAGAGAAAAGGGAGCAGAAGATGATGGTACTGTGTAGCTAGGGTTTATTCAGGAGGAAAAGGAGATATAGACATGGCAGAAACAAAGCAGAAGATATTTCTGTATATTTGAGCAATACCTACCATGCCAGAGATGACCGGCAAGGCCGAGGTGAAGCAAATTACTTTCAGATCCTGTTCGTTCCTGCGTCCATCACGCAGAACCGTCACAGATCCATGAAGGGATATTCAGATTTTCCGTGCATCAGCAACCAGAAAGGGATAGCCGGCGGTGAGAATATGACCTCGGAAGATGTGGGATCCTGTCATGTTCCGTTCTGTGGTCGCCTTTAAGCCGTATTACAACATATCTCAGTCATCCATGATCACTTCCTTTGGTCGGAGTGCTACAGTATAGGTGCTTTGCATCGGCACGAAGCGAGATCATTGTAGGAAGCAAAGTCCGGAGCATATGGAGAAGATCTGTTACATTGATTTGATTGATTGATTGCTTCATACTACCCAGGAGTCTTGCCTGATTGGCCGACTATGCGAGATGTGCTATCTATCAAATAATCTACCTAATTTTCTGAACCATTGAAAGAGGCTACCCTACGGTCGCCGGACCCCTTTCGTAAAGAACCATGTCCTGCTTTTTGACCCGAAACCCTTGGTGTTTTCTATATATTGTAGATTCCATATGGTGTGGGACCCCTCTAAGCCCGGGGGTCCCAAAGAACAGTATCCCAATTCCAACTCTTTTCCATTCCAGCCCACTTGGCGAGATTGCTCTGACGACTGCTAAGGGTCACTACTTCTCAGTGTAGTTGTAACGGGGTCTGTCATGGTGTGGATCTCAGTCTAGTCAGGTTAATCTATGCGATAGCCGACGATCTAGGCGACAGCCCCTTAAGGGCTGCTCGCATCCCCCGTTCTTTCTTGTTTCCTCATCTTTCGTCTTGGCCTTTACCTTAGTCCTAGCCATAGAGAATGAGATTCCTCTTATCAAGCCTCGTTCCCTGACATTACGAAAGATCGAACAACCGGTTTAATGCTTCTACGCGTAGAAAACCAAACCTCGCAAGATGCTGGAATCCTTTCAGGTCTCGACGCTGGTATCCTTTCTCCAGGTCTTGATGCTGGAATCCTTCAGGTCTTGAAAACCCAGTCCCGCCAACGATTCGATCTCTTTANATTGATTGCTTCATACTACCCAGGAGTCTTGCCTGATTGGCCGACTATGCGAGATGTGCTATCTATCAAATAATCTACCTAAATTTCTGAACCATTGAAAGAGGCTACCCTACGGTCGCCGGACCCCTTTCGTAAAGAACCATTTCCTGCTTTTTGACCCGAAATCCTTGGTGTTTTGATATATTGTAGATTCAGTATGGGGTGGGACCCCTCTAAGCCCGGGGGTCCCAAAGAACAGTATCCCAATTCCAACTCTTTTCCATTTCAGCCCACTAGACGGGATTGCCCTGACGACTCTGAGGGTCACTACTTCTCAGAGTCTATTGCTCGGTAGGCGGCCGAGGCTACAATCAATCTGTAGGTTCGGAATATCCACTTATCTGGATCCTACCCCAGCTTTACTCCCTCATGGAGTGGAATTCCGGGCACCACCCCATCCTTCCCTAGGTCGATTGCAGTTTGCTCCTTAAGCACGTAGTATTAGGCGTAACCTACACTCCACGTACCGACATGCGCGTCCGTCCTCTCGGGCTATACAGACAGTGTCTTTCAAGGCCTCGACGAACTACGGCTGTCCCACTCTCCCAAGAGAGAGTGATTCACCAGGGGTCAGAGCCCATTGAAGGGATGAGGTCCCTGGGGCCATATGTATGCGTGCTTGAGCCCTGAGCAGTCGCTGCCATTGTACACCACGCCCCGCAAGTCCCCTTAGAGAGCTTGTTTCGCGTTACCTGTAGAGATCTCTCTTTACAGGCCGACCATGTCTTGCAAGAGCAGACTTTTCCATACACCCCGTAGCCCTGACCGTGTATTTGTCTCTAACTCTTACTAACCAAGCTCATACCCCAACAATGTAGAACGATATCACATCCACCGCTACCTTCACACCCAGTAGCGACTTCGGGCCTCAGTACGAGTGAGGTACGTTGTTGATTCTTCCCATCCTCGTCGCGACCCCGGACGGTCTAACAATCTCAGAACGGGCTCGAGCCCAAGGGTGTCCTGTCACGTTGATAGAACGATATCACATCCACTAGATAATAAGGCTAGCTTCGGGCCTGAGTACGAGTCAGGTAAACAACGCGTCGGATAGTTTTCGTAACCAGATTCCCTTGTAGGTGTCGCATTGAGACGAGCCCAAAGCAACATGAGATCTCTTAGCTCTGCTGAGTACCGTAGTAACAACAGGTTCGTAGCCGGCAGCACGTACAGCTGGATCTCGTCGCCGGCCCCATTGTTGGAATGATTGATTGATTGATTGATTTATTCATACTACCCTGAAGTTAGACCCTTAGTGGGCCAACTATGCGAGATGTGCAATCTATCTATCGAATCTAATTGACTGAGACCATTGAAAGAGGCTACCCTACGGTCGCCGGAGCCCTTTCGTGAAGAACCATATCCTGCTTTTTGACCCGAAACCCTTGGTGTTTTCTATGTATTGTAGATTCCGTATGGGGTGGGACCCCTCTAAGCCCGGGGGTCCCAAAGAACAGTATCCCAATTCCAACTCTTTTCCATTCCAGCCCACTAGACGGAGTTGCCCTGACGACTCTGAGGNGTCTGTCTAGCCCGCCCACATTCGCATTTGCTACAATCAATCTGTAGGTTCGGAATATCCACTTATCTGGATCCTACCCCAGCTTTACTCCCTCATGGAGTGGAATTCCGGGCACCACCCCATCCTTCCCTAGGTCGATTGCAGTTTGCTCCTTAAGCACGTAGTATTAGGCGTAACCTACACTCCACGTACCGACATGCGCGTCCGTCCTCTCGGGCTATACAGACAGTGTCTTTCAAGGCCTCGACGAACTACGGCTGTCCCACTCTCCCAAGAGAGAGTGATTCACCAGGGGTCAGAGCCCATTGAAGGGATGAGGTCCCTGGGGCCATATGTATGCGTGCTTGAGCCCTGAGCAGTCGCTGCCATTGTACACCACGCCCCGCAAGTCCCCTTAGAGAGCTTGTTTCGCGTTACCTGTAGAGATCTCTCTTTACAGGCCGACCATGTCTTGCAAGAGCAGACTTTTCCATACACCCCGTAGCCCTGACCGTGTATTTGTCCCTAACTCTTACTAACCAAGCTCATACCCCAACAATGTAGAACGATATCACATCCACCGCTACCTTCACACCCAGTAGCGACTTCGGGCCTCAGTACGAGTGAGGTACGTTGTTGATTCTTCCCATCCTCGTCGCGACCCCGGACGGTCTAACAATCTCAGAACGGGCTCGAGCCCAAGGGTGTCCTGTCACGTTGATAGAACGATATCACATCCACTAGATAATAAGTCTAGCTTCGGGCCTGAGTACGAGTCAGGTAAACAACGCGTCGGATAGTTTTCGTAACCAGATTCCCTTGTAGGTGTCGCATTGAGACGAGCCCAAAGCAACATGAGATCTCTTAGCTCTGCTGAGTACCGTAGTAACCACAGGTTCGTAGCCGGCAGCACGTACAGCTGGATCTCGTCGCCGGCCTCTCGAGCTTCAGTGATTCGGCAGGAAATGTGGCACTAACCTTTGTCGTACAAGCTCGGCGGTGGGAACAAGGTATCGGAAGGCTTATTGTGAATGATGACTGGATCTGACGACCATAAAGCACATCAATGATGAACCATGTAGATGCGGGTGTGCCTCAGTTCATATACATAAGTTGGCTCCATGGGTTTGGAACTTCCGATGATATTTGCGCTCCACGCACAAGCGAGACAATTACTTTCGTTATGTACAACACGCCCGATCTCTTGGCCCCCATCGGTGTAACTGTCAAAGCATTCTGGGCAGATCTGATACGGGGTGTTATTCCGGAAAGAACTCCCACAGTCAACGAAGTGAAGCCTGAAAGATCTGATACGGGACTGGAAAAGATGTACGACTTCATCTGGAGTGAAAGGGAGTATTTCAGAACGCCGTGGAGATCGAAGAGAGACGACAAAAGAAGCGCAGAACCGTAAGAGTGTTCGAATCAAATAGCGTTTTACAACCACGTTGCTGTGCTTGGTAGTCTACATGATGGGGGTGGAGGTGGAGGAGGTTGGTCTGGACGCCCAGATTTCGGATGATGCGCTTAAAAATACTTCGGAGATGTACCTAGCGCAGCTAAATTTCTTCCACGCACAGGCCTTCCTTCCGGGACGAGGGTTCCGCTCCGTATCTTAGAGATTCGTCACGCTTATGTCTTTCAACATTTTCAAATTTTCTAGTAGCGAGTTTGAGCTGGAATCTTTCGGAGGATGAGATCACAATGCAGGCCCAGCCACACTTTGCTTAGGCCTCTATGGGGCTCATCTCAGCCTCCATCTGAAGTCGAAGCCAAGTAAGCCAAAGCCAAGTAAGCCATAATGGTGAGGCTGTGCGTGCGGCTGATGTCAGCAACCTGATCTTTATCATCCAGGATATAACCGCCATAACATCGTATGTTCGCTCCAGCACGCTTGTTCCATGTCCTCGATTTTCGTCGGAAACGGCAACGGCAGCGGTACCATAACCTGGAAGCCTGAACCCACGACACGTGGTACTTGGTCCATCCTGTCGGTCTGTCTGATAACGACCTCCTTGTGCGTATGGACAGCCGTGCATCTCAATATCCCACCTTCGGACCAGAAGCATGCGCAAGTATGGCGGAAGATCTACTGGTTGGGTGTGGGGCTCTTCGCGCCTGAGTTGGTTGCTTACACGGCGTGGTATCAAAAATTAGCCGCTGCAAAGGGTTTGAAGGACATACAGAATGCTTTAGGACGAGAACCTCGTGTATCGTGGATGAAAAAGATTCTGGGATCGTTTCATTGGGGCAATTCGTCTGAACACCACGACAATGAAAAGCAAGGCGGAGCGGAACTCCCAGCATCAAGCTCAATCTCGGAGAACGAATGGACTATGGCCCATGCCTTCTATGCGTATATGGGTGGCTTTGCACTTGATTCAACCAACGTGAACAATCCTATTCTTCCCCCGGGAAAGGAGCGTATGCGCCTGACTTTGAAAGGCGTCGCTGTAGCTCTCAGATTACGGCCAGAGCTACTGCAAGATTTTCCAGCGGATGCTATACTTGACAAAAGCAAAGCTAGTCCTTTGGCGAAAGCCATCGTCTGCGGCCAGGCTTTGTGGTTTTGCCTCCAGTGCCTTGGACGGCTGATTTCGTCAGCGCCTTTAAGTCTTTTAGAGGTGAGCCAGCTCCGTATGTTGCCGTTTGGCTCATTTTTCTGAACCACCCAGTTGAACACCTTTGCGCACTGTATATTCGCTCTGGTCATATATTTTCAATGGTGGAACAAACCACTCGACATCGCCACGCCAACATTCCTACGCGGTGACAGCGCCCGCGAGTTGCTCGCTTGGATGTCTATGCACATCCCAATGAACGAATTAGGTCTCAGCAGCGACAAGAGACGCGAAGCGCAAAGGATCAGAACTGTCGATCGAGATGATCCACATTTTCGTTCGATTAGCACGTCGCGGGTCACCGCCCGGGGCAGAGTTCAAGAACCTTGCGATGTGGTGTTGGGGCCATCCCAGTCTCCCGAGAAATGCATTGCCCTTGCCGATTGCGATGAGCTGCTTTCCACGGGCCTTTGCTTCTACGATGAAGGCGAAGCGGCCCGTTACTACCCTTCTTGGTTCGCAATCCTGAAGCCGATGGACATCGAGCGCTGGAAGTGCGCGGCGACCTTGTTCAAAGAGAACCCACCGTCCGGCATTTGGATGGAGTACGATGAGTTGTTGAATACCCATACTTCAGATTGGCCACCGCTATCTCAGCGAGGTGCGACCCTTGGCGTCTCCATCTGGGTATTGTTCGTCTGTCCTGCGCTGGTATATGGCGGGGTACATGTGTTGCCGTGGAACTCGCATTTCAGGACGAGACACGAAAAGTTGTTATGGCGAGCTTCCGTCGGAGTGATAATGGGGTTTGGGCCGGTAGCCATGGCAGCGTACCTAGTCACAGTCGCATACACCCAAGCGGAAAAGAGACGACAAATGCGCCAGCAGCCACCGGAACTTGGCGACCAGAAGCCCTGGTGGAATGTTCCAGTATGGACTTTTCTTTTCAAAATTTTCAAGCCGTTCATCAGAAAGATGGCGTTTGGTGTCGTGCTGGGAGTACTAGTAGGATACCTTGCAGTAGGTGCTATGTGTTTGGGATATGGTCTTGCGCGCATCTTCATTGTGGTTGAATGCTTTCTTGCCCTTTTTGATTCCGAGCTGGGCGTTTTTGAGGTGCCCTCTTGGTCGGTATATTTTCCGCATATCACATAAGAATCTTAGGATGTGTAAGAGAATCTAGCGAAACTCATATTGGTTGTTATCTCCGATATATTTTGAAGGCTACATAAGTTTTCGAAGCATGATGATATGGTAATTCTCAGGGTGCGGGCTCCAACGAATCGCAGCAAAATCATGTGCCTTGATTGAACAATAAAGTACATACAAACAACATCAATACACTGAAATAAGACATCTAAAGTTGACCAATGTATACCTACGATGTGAACACCTAAAGATTGACCAAATGGAACCTTATCTAGGACTTTTCTAACCTCCGCGAAAGGTTGTGTTAATGGCTGTACTCGAACAGACCCAATACTCTCCACCACAACGAGGGCTTAAAAGGTCAAGAATGGCTTGTCGTCGCAGAGACACTATAACATCTCCGTCTACAGTCCTTCACTGTCACCGCACCTCAAGGCTTTCCTTTATCAATGGTGGGGAGCAAACCAACATCATGCGGACAGATGACTGCGCCACCAGAGACTGAGCAAGCAGTGTGCTTAGCGGCCCAAGGCAGCTTAACCCTGAGTGGAGAAGAAACCGAAAAAAGCCGCTTGTATCATAGCTACTAGTAACACTTGAATAAGCCAGGTGAAAAGGCGGTACACTAAGTCGAAGGATTCGCAAGGCATTATATTTCTCAACACACGAGATTAATGTTGACAGACCCGAGTAAGGACAAGGCTGCCACGGTGAGGAAGGTCGAATGGAATTCCATCAAGAACACAGCTTGAGCACACGCTAGCCTGAGATTCCTTCCAAAGGGTATAGTCGCGGCTTTGTTTGAGGAAGTCCGCAAACTATCATCGTGATCAATCAGAAGCTCCATAAGCGCATACAATCGCAAGTATTCACGTCAGGTCCGGCTACTAGGATCATGCCTAGTCTGAGCACATTGCAAAGCCCATCGCCTCTACAACTCCCTTACGAACGGTGCTAAAGCTCACACCGTATGTGCTCAGGGCAGTGATCTCTCACTACAAAGCCGCGTTCTGAATAGAGAGTCTAGAGCTGCACGCTGTCCGGGACTTTGTATGGCAGGGTTTCCACAAGGATGTCAGAATAAGACAGCAATCTTGCATAGCGCCGCCTTAGGGTAGAGGAAAGAAAGGGGAACCATGAGACATAACCGCTGTTGAAGGTGGAGAATGGAACTCCATGCATAGAATTGTACGGCGTCTGTTCTAATGGCATGGATAGACGTAGGCAATACTCAATCTGCTTTCGTTAACCTGCCCAATCTTTGCATCTTTGTCAGAAAAGCACTTGACCGTCAAATCGCACGATGACATGCTGGATTTTCGTCTTCTTTCTTCTTTCTCTTTGGTACAGGGGAGGATAGAGACGGGGAACCCGGAGAGGGAAGGTAGAAGGTAAGTGGTGACTTGCGGAATCTATGACACTGGGGATGATGGAGAGTGGGATGGATATGAGGGTCTGGTCCGAGGACGCGCCTTGACACGCGTAAGTGATGAACACCAGGGGCACGCTAGCTCTTTCGAGACTTGGACCTGGCGAGCATTGAACTCCGTGCTCAATAACTGCCGCTAAAACCAAATAACTGCCGCTAATCGAATAAGGAAATATCTTCAACATTGAACTCCGTGGTCAATAACTGCCGCTAACTGAACGAGGAAATATCTTCAACATTGAACTTCGTACTCAATAACTGCCGCTAAGAAAAATACTGACGCTAGCTGGACTGGGTAATTTCATGAAGATTGAACTTCGTGCTCAATAACTGCCGCTAAGGAAAATAACTGCCGCTAACCGAACAAGGAAATATCTTCAACTTTGAACTCCGTGCTCAATAACTGCCGCTAGTAGACTCTTAGCGTGGCTACTGCTCTCAAAAACTGCCGCTAAAAGGGAATAACTGCCGCTAGTACTGTTCGAGAATCCAATAATCGAGGACCTCGCAAGCATTGAACTCCGTGGTCAATAACTGCACCCTTAGCGGCATTTATTGCTCTTAGCGGCAGTTATTGGTTTTAGCGGCAGTTATTGACCACGAACCTCGATGCTTGCGAGGTTGAATTACCCAATGTAGCTGCCCCATGACCGTGGAGCACGTGATGTGGCACGCTATGTTCCAGTACGGCTTGATTTTTAACACAACGGCCGTTTCGCCACTGATCTCTCTCGTTCACAACCTTGAGATAAACATGGGTCTAGCGCGGAGTTTCCGAATGACAAATGTCGCTGTCTAATCCGCCATTATCATGGGAAGCAAGGTTACACAGATGCACTAGGATAGTGAGAGAGAATTGCGTGCAAAGATTACGGAGGCACATGTGTTCAGGGACTGATTGAAAGTCAGAGTCTAATGCGGATACAAGGAGGGATCCCTGCTGGTTTTGACATGTTCATGGGCTCCCAGATCCAGCTTGCGCTCGTTTGAAGTAAGGTTGTTGTTCAATATCTGTGAAATGGAGGACGCGGCAGGACTGTGGCAGGGGAGCAGTGCAATCAGAGACACAACTACCTTGTCAATGCGTCGCTTTAGTGCTAGGGACACAGCTGAGTTGCAGGTTGGTGGAAAACGAAACAGACCAATTTCAGAGATCTGAGGTGCATCAAGAACCCATCGAGAGCTATGAATCCTGTGCGCGTTGTATTTAGCTGTCACTAGTCTTAACACTGCACTGAGATCGAGACATGAATCACGAGGAGGTGTATGCCCTTTGAAACACCAAATCTCGCTCCAGCGGCTTTAGACGCTACACAGAATTCTTTATATTCCGGATCAGCGTCAGTTGAAGTCCATCTAGAAAGATGCCCTGGTCCTCCGGGAGCCCCAAGAATGAATCTTACCTAGTCCAGAGCGATTTCCTATTTACCTCTCTTTCAGCTGCAAGATAGTGGGAGGGTAGGAGAGATGCTGACCAGAGGTCTTGGAAAGACGCTGTTGCTGAGTCCGTTCTCAATTACGTAGATGGCTACTTCCTGCCCACCACAGATGTGATGTGTATAGTAACGTGGGTCACAATCAAAGATGTCTGTCCTGGGCCAAGACACGATCTTTAGATCTGTAGGCGCTTTTCTTGGCACTGGAGCGGCCAATCGACGCCAGCGTCAGCAATCCTGGGTCCAGAGGCATTCACTAGGTGTACAGGCTCTGCATCGGACATGTTGTGGCGCGCGTCGTATTTGTTGTTGACAACCTCATTTAGGATGATCTGAGCCTGTTGCCAAATTAGCTTTTTTCGCATGTCTAGACCTCCAAAAACGTCCCTCTGGAATGGAGCAACAGATCTAGTTTTATTTACCACCAGAAGCTGTCCTGCAAAACCGACACTGAAATGAAGAAGGTGGTAAATGGCAGTGACGAGGTACGACTGACGCGCTGGATATACATTTGTGAACCCGTTTGAACCAGTATACTGGCAACGGGAGGATGATTGGTCACTGTTGCAGGCGTGGATAGTCAACGAGGAGGAAATCGGGATGCAATAGTCAAAGCGACATGAGAATTTAGGGAGAATCTATTGTTGGGGAGAGTCTAACCGCCGCCAGCCGTCCCGATCATCAAATATACTGTAGCGTCGGTCATCATTAGCGATCTACAGATGACGAGTCAGCCTTCTTCAATCCCTTCCGCTCAGATACCAAATATCCTCCTCTATTGCCGCTTCACCGTCTGATATAAACGCGTAGCAATGAAAAGCCTCTCAGCAGCAGCCTACGATACGATAGGTAGTTGAGTTGTGTCAGCCTGCAGATACAGGCAGTTTTTCATGTGTTGCAACCGGCCAATAGGAGGCCAGCTAGCCCGCACTAGCGCCGGTGACTAAGCAAGTCTTGGCAATATGCCACCATATTCGAAGCTTGCAAACACTCCATTAGATGGACATAATCAACTACATACACACTACATCAGGCGCCCATTCGCTGTCTGACAAGTTGATTCCAAGACTTGTCATGTAAGACAACAATCCCAGCCTGGAAACAACATAGCTTGTGTTGTACAAATAAGTAGTTCATAATCATTGCGGTCCTGGCTCGGAGTTGAGCATTTCCGATCCCGATAGATGACTAAGCACTGGAGCAGTCACGTGACTTGGTGGCCTTTCGTTCCCTGACAGCTTCGAATATCACGCGATTATCAGCTAGCAAACCCAAGACTCGTCTCAAACCCTATCTTCCTCTAAGCCAAATTCGCGGACAATATTCTTCCGAAACGCGTAAAGCCCAGCCGAATACTTGTCTCGCCACAGCTTCTTCCAATTTGGCAGCCCATTGGAGACGCAAACAGCTCCACCATGAGTCGGCAGTCGACTTTCAAAGGCCCAATACCCACGAGTCAGAGCCAAAATGGCAGGCCTCAAAGTAATGGAGACAGTGAGAAAGGCATGTGGTCATCCATGCTGGACAGCGTTGCCAGTGGAAAGAAGCTGCCAGAAAAGAATTTGATAGTCCTGGGTCGGTCAGACGTGGTCACTGAGAAAGTCCAGACGCTGAAGAAATGATAGGAGGGACTCCGGACACGCAGAAAGAGCTCATTGAGACTTTGGCATCTGATGCTTCCAATCGCCCCCAGGACCGACACAAGAGGAAGCCGGTGATTGCTAATGAGTTCGCTTTAGGATACACCTATCAGGATGTGCTAGATGCGGATCAAGAAGGTGAGGATCCTCAGGCTTCCTGGCTAGAAATGTGTAATTGACAGGGTCCAGATATACTTGCCAGACTATCAATATACTGCCTCTCCGAATCGTCGCCTGCCTTCGCTTCCCTCCTAAGACCGCTGTTCAGGCCACAAATCATACCAGAGACACTTCTTGTAATAATACTTGATTGGAGCGAACCATGGCATTGGGTTCGGCAAATGAGAGATTGGGTTAAGATGCTCCGAACTATTACTTCATCCCTCGGCGATGCCTCTACGAAATCCATGGAGCAGACCATGAAAGAGTGGCAGCAACGAAAAAGAGGGATATCGAGCTATGATACCGGGGGCTCAAGTACAGGCAACGAGACCAACGTGACTCTTCCATTGAGTCAAGGAGAATGGGATGAGCCGCTGGGGCTGCCGCTCTGTGTAATCTGTCACGGGGTACGTTCATTCATATACAACGTTGGTATCTTGCTTGGGGGCTGCGAAAAGACTGACATTGCGTGAAAACAGGCAGACAAAATTGATGCCCTTGAAGTAGAGCACGGCTGGAAAGAAGAGGAATTTGACTTCGTACTGCAGTTCCTCCGTACCATCTTGATGAAGCGTAAGTGCCCACAGTGAGATGCGATCTATCCAGTTGACGATTGTAGATGGTGCATCCCTAATATACACCTCAACATCATTCCCCAACTCCCTCCCAACGCTCATCCACTCCACATTAGGCATACACTCTCAGCTAAAAAAGCAAACTCTCAAACACAACGTAATGGATAGGGACAAGGTCCTTGTCCCACCGAACTGGGATTCATGGGGCAAGATACGTGTCCTACGAGAAGGCTTCGACGTCGAAGGCACAAGCAGTGGATGGAGTACTGATATTCAGACTCTGGCCTCTGCCACAGCCCAAGGTGGTACAGAGACCAAGAACGCAGGAGCGGATTCCACAACAACCCTAGAAGGCATTGTTCTCCCCACCTACGAGTCCATTATCCCTAAGCCCCACGAATACTCATTCAGCCAATCAAAGAGCCCAGGCATCGAAATATCGACCCCAACAACCCAAGCATTCCTCACAGCTCAACTCGAAGGCCTCGAAAAGCTCAAAGCCGAGGAAGAAGCGGCCGCTGCTTCCTCCAAACGAGATCCCAACAATAGCACATTCAGCAATGCTACCAACAAGGCCCACGACGAGCGCGTACACGAGCACATAGGCCCGGTACAGGTCAACATGGGTGGTATACAAGTCGACGCCGACGACATGCTTAAGAAATTGAGGAGTAGGAAGGAGGGAGCGGAGAGCGGCAGCAGGACGGCAGAGGTGAGTACCGATAAAGTGACCAAGACCCCGGAAGATATGAAAGCGCAGAACGAAGCCCTGAATTCGTTCTTCGCGGGATTGGTGAAGAGAGGGCCGAGTGGGAGTCCGAGAGGTGTATCAGGGAAGAGAGACGCGAGTAGGGATAGTAGTGGTACGCCAAGTAAGAAGGCGGCTCCTAGAGATTGAAATTTGCATATTTCGAGAGTAGAACAAGGCATGGTGCAGCGATTTGGCAGCATATTTGACGGTTAGCCCGCGGTCGAAATTGATCTTGCAATGACAAATCAAATGAAAGGGACAGGGAAGGGTTGATAGCTCTCCAAAAGACTTTGGTCATATCTCTCGTAGCTGATCCACATCCAGAAAGCTACTCTGCCTCCTCCCTGGGCCCTCCCTCACGCCTGACTCTCGCCCCCTCCTTCAACTTCTCCCATCTCTCCCTATACCTCCCAACCACCCCCTTCAACTTCTCATTCTCCCTCCCCATCCGCTCCATCTCCTTCTTAGTCTCCCGGACCTGCTCCTCCAGCTTCTCGACCACGACCCCGGTGGTGCCCGCCTGCGACGCCGCTGGCGACTGCCTCATGCTGGCTTTGATGCTCTGGTGGAAGGCAAAGGACGAAGCCTGCGCGCCCATTTCGAACTCGTGCAGGCGCCTCGTGACCACGTCGAGGGTCGAGCGCAGATTGTCATTCTCAAGCGAGAGCTCCTCCATCGTCTTATTACCGCCCGCCACCTTCGCCCCCGCCTTCGCACCCCTCATGATCAGCGGACTGGGCGGGCCCGGCGTCTCCCTCGCGTCCACGAACTCGTCCATGTCTTCGCTGTTCCGCGTGCTCTCCCTGCTGTCCAGCGCGGGGAAGTTGTGCCGGTCTCGGGCGAGGATGCTGGCGTAGGGCATTGTGCCCCCCGTCGTGGGGACGACGTAGAAGCTCTCCGCGGCCCCGAGGTGGGTGTTGCCGGGCTCGTCGCGGATGGCGCGGAGCGCGGCTTTGGAGAAGAGGCGGGAGTACTCGGGTTCGGCGGTGGCGCGTTCGGAGGGCTTGGAGGAGGGCTGCTTGGTGGCTGGTGGTGGTGGGGGTTCGGCGGGTTGAGGTGAGTCGGAGGTCAGAGGGAGACCGGCGAAGGCGAGGGGGGCGGAGAGCTTTGAGAAGAGGGATTCGAAGGTTGAGTAGAAGCGTTGAAAGGGCTCGTCTGTTTTTGGGGTCACGGGCTCTTGGGAGATGGTGTCCGCGGCGGAGGATTCCTTGTTAGATGGGGTTTCTGGCATCATTGGCGCTTTCTCAGTAGCAGACGTGGGGGTTGTCTTCGAGGCTGCCTCTCCGAGCTTCGACCTCCTTTGTGGAGTGAAGACCCTGCCTTCTGCATTTTGGTGGGCTAAGACGGGTGAAGAGGCTTGACCGCTTCCGCTCCTGCGCTGCTTGTTCGATGGTATGCCACGCGCCGATGCTAGGTTGCTTGCTATCGAAGAGCTGATGTCGCGCGGCGGTCGATGAGCTGCGGGTAGACTTTGCGACGCAGGGCGGTACGGGGAGACATCCTGCGCTGGTGCAGGGGCCGGCGATGATGGCTGCTGAGGGGGAGCAGGCTTTGCATCGGGTGCTGTCTCCGGGTTTGAAGCGGCGGGATGAGAGTTGCGGAACTTCAGTAGCTGTGCGAGCTTCTCGTGGTGTTGCTCCAGCAGTTTCAAGGTACGAAACGCCTGGCCTTATGTCAGCCTCGGGAAACGGCTGTAGTGTTGCGAGGCCGAACCTCTGAGTTGTCTGTGCCTTTCGCAGCAGTTGCGAATTGTCCTGCCGCCAGATCATGTTCGTCGATAGCAGCGATGGGGCTGTTTGCTTTGGAGGCTCTGCGGGCATGGGTTTGCGCCTAGAGAAAAATTAATTAGTAGACGTCCTAGACGAAGCAGATAGCTTTGGGACATACCAAAGTCAGAGGTGAAGCGTCCATTAAAACCAGACAATACTCGTCACAACAGCATCAGAGGGTGACAGATTGAATATGCTGCGGCTCTGGTGGTAGCAGAGGCGCGTGAAATCGGCTTGCCAAGTGCCAAGCTCCAGGCGTCATCGACGGCCTTGACAACACTGGTACGACCAAGTGTTCCCTCAGTCTCGTGTTAACTCTTAACCTACTTTCACCCTACGCGCCTTTCTTATGCTTCTTAGTTCACTACACTATGGTATAGTTACAGTCATTTCTACACCCCTCGTTCTAAGGGCCCGTTTCAATGGAGCCCTCTGCCACATCAAGATCCCCGGCGCCATCAACCTCTGAGCCAAAAGGCTTCAAGGGACTCGTTGCCAAAGCAAAACTCGGCCGAAAGGATGCGCCATCTGCGACTTCTCTCAATGGCTCCAGCGTTTCCGACGAAGCCAGCGAAAGAGGGGGAATCCGAAATTCGGTGGATTCGTTGATGGACAAAGTACGCGACAGTAGAGGAAACAGTCTCGACGATGGACTTCCTTCAGGGCCAAGCAATCTGTCAAAACTGATACCAGGCCGCGTCAAGAAGAAGAGGAGGAAGCGCGAAGAGGCGGAGCAGCAATTACAGCAAGACACGGCTGACCCGCGTGGGCGCAGCGCCGAGGGACAGACTGCAACGTCCGCAGGGCCAACAACACTATCTGGCAACAATAGAAGTCGAAGCGCGCTGAGAGAAGACGAGGAGGAAGATGGCGGAAGTCTGATCACCATTGAATCCGACACTGAACCGTAAGCAGGGCCCACTCTTCTTCTAAGTTCCATTGTCTTTAAGGGTTTGCCAAGCCTTCGGTGACCCTGAGCCTTGAGCCTGAATCCCTGAGAGGCGTTAAGCGCACGCCCGCAATCCGCTGCCGTGCGTCGACTGTCTCCAACTTTTATCTGTTGATGCAATAGGATCCCAACTATAGATCTCGACAATCGTTTCATATAACTGTCTCATTTATTCATTTGTTGATTTATGCGCTGTTGCTTGCTTTTGCTGCTTCTTACTTGAGTCGTCGTGCGGCTTCCGCGAAGCCTTGTCTTGGAGTATTACCCAGCTCTACACTGTTGGTACAAGGCTCTTGATTTGCTAACCCATATTTTGATGAAGATCAACTATCTCGCCTCCTCCTCTCGTGAGCCATCAATCGCACATTGGCTTCTTGACCTCCTCCTCGCCCCTGATCAACACCACCACCCACGGCGACGCACCAAGCAATCTCCTACTTGACAGCCCCACTTTCCAGAACCCTCAATATCAAAAGTCCGCCACGCTGCCGGTGACAGGCAGTACTACATCCTCAACTACGAATCTGGCACCCAACCATGCTGCTACGATGGACGTCAGGGATGGTGGGAGGACTCTTAGCACTAGAGATGGCAGTAGAAGCCGAGGGGTCTCGCCGGGTGCGAGGATAAAAGATGTGTTTGCGGTTGGATCCAAGAAAAAAGAATCAAGTCCTCCAAAGAGCCCAGATCGCGCCTCTGTGATATCCTCGGGGAGCGGAAACGCTCTTCAAGCTTTGTTTAGCAAAGATAAAAGGAATAGCATCAATCTGGGGAGATCTTCCAAGGCTTCCGACAGCAAAGACTCGGTAGCCTCCATTCCGCAGAGCCCGTCTGCCAGTGTACGAGATATACCTACGATTGTCACAACTCCCAATACGCCTACAAGTGCCTCGCTCGACCCTCCCGAAACGCACGTCACCCCACCAACACCAATCGACCAACGCCAAGATGTACCGAGTAGTCCGTCACTGAAGACTAAGGCTGTCGGCGCCGCAGGTGTGAATCCGAATTCTACCGCATCTTCTTCTGGAAATACGATCGCTCATCGTCGCGTCAGGTCCGACTCGGGCACTCTGGCGTCAAGCAAGCTGTCGAATGTCATGTCTGCTCCGCTAACACCTATGGCTGAAGAGAAAACGCCGGGTGCTCGAACCCCGTCTCAAGGTTCGCAGGCTGGAGGGTTCTTCTCGTCTGTCTTTTCGGCCGCCCAGAATGCAGCCAATCAACTAAGCAGTACGATCGCGAACAATCAAACAAGGTCAAGAAGCTCTACACAGACAATTGAAGAGGACGGCGATGAGCAGACTAATGGAGTGACGGCTGTGGTAACGGAAGACGCGCCTGCTGACGAGCAAAAGCGGCTAGCGGTGGAGACTCTAGGTGCTGGTGACCTGAGTTTGAGCCACTTAGGGATAGGCTCCGATTCACCTCCGACGAATAATGGATCCACTACTACACTGCCGAACGGCTTTTCTGAAAGAGGCCAAGAAGGTTCGCTGGTTCACCGAGAAGAAGCTGCTGCCCAAGCAGAGAACGTTTCTGCTGCCCGTGCTGTCTCACAGGCTTACAGTCTAAAGCCAATGGAAGATCAGACGTCAACACCCGTTGCTGAAGATGTTGCGCCTGTTGCTAGACCAAGGTCAACCTACGAGGCGAGCATCGTAACAGGTGACAAAACTCCTCCGAATGGAAGCATGTACGAAGGAAATAGTGGGTTTCGACGCAGTGGCAGCGTTCGTAGCCGAGTCGGTACCATCGCCAAACGACATCGGAATAGCTCTTCTGCCACAGGTGGTACCATTGCCGCAGCCATCGCAGCAGGGAACGCAACCTTGGCAAACCCAGGGGCCTCAGGCAGCACTAAACCCACCGGCTTTGCTGTAGCAAGCAAAAAACGCAATCGGGACTTCCATCAGTTGTTTCGTAGCGTCCCGGAGGACGATTATCTCATTGAGGATTACAGCTGTGCTCTGCAACGAGACATCATCTTAGCTGGAAGACTATATGTCTCAGAAGGCCATATATGTTTTTCTAGCAATATCCTTGGGTGGGTAACCACAGTGATCATCAGCTTCGATGAGATTGTGTCGGTCGAAAAAGAGAACACCGCAATGGTGTTCCCCAATGCGATCGCTATCCAAACCCTGCATGCAAGACAAACCTTCCGAAGTCTACTCAGTCGAGAAGCGACCTACGATCTGCTAATTGGAATTTGGAAGATCAACCACCCCTCACTCAAGAGCTCACTCAACGGCGTAAGGCTTGAAGGCGGGACGGGTGACAAAACCGAAAAGGTCGATCCTAGTGGCAGCGATGAAGCCAGTGAAGCCAGTGACGAAGAGGAAGAAATCTATGATGAAGACGAAGACGACGATGAAGGAACCGGCAGCTTCACTGAAGTGCCCGAAGGTAGTGTTGCTGGCAGTGAGCTGGCTGCTGATCAACACTCTAAAGCAGTCACTCGGAAAGTGTCGGCGATGGGCGTGGCAGCTGGTGCTGCAGCCGGTGGCGGGCCTACTCCGAGCGAGTCAAAGGCAGGCGAAAAAGCCACAGCCGCGAGTGCTGCAACCGCCGACTTTCCAGGTCCAGCGACACACGCGCCGACCGAGTGTGGCGATGGAGCTTCTCACTATGAGAGGCCTCTCCAGGACGACATTATCCCAGCTCCCCTTGGTAAAGTCTACGCTATGGTTTTTGGCGCCGCATCTGGAGGTTTTATGGCCAAATGGCTTCTTGATGAAATTAGGGTAACCGATCTCACAATGGAGGATGACAAGAAAGGTCTCTCGGAAGAAACCAGAACCCGCAATTATCAGTATATCAAGCCGCTCAACGCTTCAATTGGTCCCAAATCAACCAAGTGTGTCGTTACAGAGACTTTGGATTCTTTCGACATTGAGAAAGCCGTGTCTGTAACCCAGTCTACCCAGACACCTGATGTACCCAGCGGTAATCTCTTTGCTACGAAGACTCATTTCTGTCTAATGTGGGCCCCTGGTAACTCTACACGGCTTGTCATCAACTTCACGATTGAGTGGACTGGCAAGAGCTGGCTTAAAGGTAGACCGCTGCGCGTAACGTATCCCGGAAGATCAGATTGCTAACACAGCTGTGACAGGCCCTATTGAGAAAGGTGCAAACGAGGGACAAATATCATACTGCAACGACTTAGTCAAAGCGCTGAAGACAGGTGTTACGTCTAGACCGAGAGCTGGTACCAATGGCTCAAAGCTCAAGTCGAAAGGCAAGCGCAGGAAGGGAGATGCCGATCCTGCGCGGACATCCCCAGCGAGCGTGAAAGCTGTCGCCACTGGTACTCAACCCAAAGACAGCTCTTGGGGACTGTTCGAACCTTTGCATGGTATCCTAGGTCCCGTCGTCGATATCTTCAGTCCACTGATAAGCTCGAACATGGTCATTGGCTTTCTCTTATTTGTTATACTGATCAACTGGTTCCGTGGTCCTGGGTCCCCAAAACCGGGCAATAGCCTAGCCTATGTTCCGACTGCACAGAAAATTGCAGCGTATGAAGAAATTTGGCGCAAAGAAGAAAGTGATTTATGGGACTGGTTAGAAGAGCGCGTCGGTATGCATGGCTTAGCATACCCAGGAAGCAGTGATCAAGACACAGTTGCCCAAGCAAGAAAACAGAGAGAGCAAAGCTTGAGAGATAAAGGCTTGCGTTCAAAGCTAGCGGATTTGAAGATGAGTGAGAGGGAGGTTGATCATGCGATCAGGGTCACTGAGGAGAAGTTGGGGATTTTGAAGAGGGCGGTTCAAGAGAAGAAGGGCGTGCAGGACGAGATGGATTCGCCTTCGCAGGCGGCTGATGAAACCAATCGCCCCGAAGCAGAGGTAGGAGACCAATAGTTGTACAGCTGAGTGATCAAGCATAAGCGAAGCCTATAATTATTCGTACCGGCAGACGTGCGTCGCAGTGACCAGGTATCACCCACGGTTCGCTTACAAGAACATCACACCTTACGGACTTGGCTGCGAATTCCAGCGCTGTTCGCGCATATGTCATGGGGTGTTCGCCGCATATCGCTCTCTGACAATTATGCGACCAGGATCCCAATCGTCAACTCATTGCCTTTGTTTTCCTAGTCTGGCCTTCGGTCCTTGTGTCTCCTTCCAGGCCTCACAACCGTCTCTACAGCGACCAGCAATCAATCCCGAATATGGCAACCCTCGCAATCTTCATGCTGACCTTGCTCCTTAGCTTATCCTCAGCCTACACAATCCCCCTCACTGGTCAAAGTCTCTCTAACCCATCAAATACCACGCTCTCATGTCCTAACTCTCCGTCAATGTAACTGCTCGCCCTTGCATAGTCAGCAATACGCAACATCATGATCACAGCACTAATGGCACACCCAGACTCAAATTCCCCCCCGCACCCTTTCGCTATCAAATCCTGCGTTACTACGATTCCAAGACGAGCATCGTTTTTAGCGACTACGGGCCCGCCATTTCACGCGATGACGCCGTACGAACGCTGCTGGAGGCGCAGGTGATAATCATGCGGGAGATGACGCTGAATCCTCAGCATGCCGATTTGCCTGTAAGGTCACCGAAACAACCCCGCTTTTGAATCACCTGCAGCCCAACTTTACTGCGAACGGCTGACCAGAGATGGGGGGCGCTTACTCAGGTTGGCCGCACGCGCGTTTTCAGCTATCGCTCTGTGAGGATAACAATAGAGCCGCAACCGGAGCTGAACCATGCGTACCTGGGACTGTGGTTGGCGGGGGCGTTGCAGGCGGGCATCGATTATGGGTTCGTGGCGTGTCAGATGTGGTATGTGGATGATCGGGAAATCTTCGGTCCGGGGGGCTTCACGCTGGGGAGGGGGAGCTTTACGTTGGTTTAGGAGGGGGCGGGAAGTGAGATGTGGATAGGTTGTTACAGTGCTGGATTGGGCTGGGGGTCATGTAAGGGACGAGAAGGGTCAAGTGAGAGGAGAGAAGTCCATTACCCGGAATAAGGCATGGGATTGAGTCACTTCCGTGCGGGACGCCCGTTTCCCTTTAATCTGCTTCTCAGTCTTCTGCCGCTCCGTTTCTAGATACGCGATCTCCTATTTATTCTAGGCGCCTTCCTCCTAACCATACACAAGCACCCATGCATGCAACAAGCACTCCCTCCGAGAGAGTGAACCCCGACCCAGCAACCCTCAGCCCTCGCCCGCTCCCATCAACCGCCACCCTCCATCTGAAGATACCAATCTCTCGTCTAACTCGGGCGTATCTCCCTACGTCAACGTCGTCAGTCACCTCGGCCGCTCAGGCATCAGCTAATGGGGTTACTCATAGGCGTTCATCTTAAGCTTGTTTGAGCCTGGACGTTCGGGTCATCCCTTGCGAACTTGAGAGAAACTTTCAAAGCTTCATAAAGAGATTCGGCCACTTACAAGAAGTTTCAAAAAAGTGCATTATTAGCATGGTTGTGGAATGTGACAACGAAGGCCCGAAGCTTTTGAAGTCAGATCTGGTAATGATTTGGATCTTTATTGAAGGGGGGTGTTAGGTACTGTCTCGGTGCGGAGGATATGAAGCAGAGATATGCTAAGATATTTTGCGAAAGCTGGCCTTCTCGTTTTGATCTTTTTGGTTTTCGTTATCGTAATCTCGATCCTTTCAATAACTGCGATACGAAGCTTTGATTCTTGAGAAGCTTTCTTCCTTTTTATTCTTCCTCAGTGAAGCGCTTTCTTCTCTGACCGTAACAGCATATCATGGAACCTCTCTAAAGTCATCTGCGCTCCCGCTTGCGCCTCAATATGCCCGTTTCAGCCGGGGTTTGATATGTTCCGACCCGTACGGCAAATTGCACACCTTCATCAAAGATAACGCGGTACGGGTTTGCCAAACCGGAGGCCGAAGAAGCACGGGACGACCGCTGGACCAGGGCAGAGCCGGGTGGGCAGTTCAGACTTGGACTTGGAGGTCGAAAAGTAAAAGCTTCGTTCGACAGCGTCGTTGAGTAAAGGGAAAGGGGGCGAGCGCGAGGTCAGCGTGGGCGGTCGTCGAGGTAGCGCGAGCGGAGCGGAGCGATGAGGGTGAGGTGGGGAGATGGGAGATTGGGGCTTTGTGTTCGCTGGTGAGGGTTTGAGTGGTTGGGCGCTAGAGCGGTGGTGGACTGAAAGCCCGGGGGGAGTGGGGAGACGAGGGGGTTTCATGTATGTCGGTTGGGGTGCTTATGTATGTAGGTAGCTTTTGTATACATTTCTCCCTCTCCCTCCCTCTCTCCCTCTCTCCCTCTCTCCTCTCTCCTCTCCCTTCGTACGAGATCGACAAAACCTGTTCCACACGCCAGCCGACGTGCCCTTGCGCCGCAAAAGTTCCACATTGTTTTGCTGACGACAAACCCGCACTGATCGTCCCGCGAATCTCGCTGTTGTTCCCTTCGTCCCGTCCTCTCATCGACGAAGAGACCAAAGCCGGGAACCCCAGTGTCTCCTTTTGGTTCTCCTCTGGTTCCTTTACCTTCTTTCTCTCCATCAGCCCCGCGGCGAGACAGACCTCCACTTTACACCCCTCGTGTGGGCTGATGTGGGAGTCCTCTGCTTTCATGACCTTCGGATCGAAAAAGATCCGTCGGCGTAGACCCACTCGAACGGTAACCCTCCGACTTACAGCGAGCTTACATTTGCTGGCTTCAACGCGTTTAAAGAAAATTCGATCGAGGTCTTCACGAAGTACCGTTAAGCTTGATGACTGCAAGTTCTGAGATTCCCTTGTATAAACGGTCTTCTAGTGTCGAGAAGGAGACGTAGGAAGGCTGTTGAGGGAAGTTTCAAGGTCCTGAGATTCCTTGACGTCGTCATTGTATTTTATTTTCCGAGCCAGACGTTCAAGAAAAGCAGAGGATACTATCTATCCAAGGATAGCAGTTGGACGATCATTTCCAAAATCATGAGCTACACTTACCATCAGCGATGGCAACCTCCATAAGTCGCGAGTACCCACCCGAATTAGTACGGAAGAGCTGCATCCGGGGACCTGGCATACCAGAACCTTGTGAAAGGCCCAATCTCAATCCATTTACATTATCGCAGACTGAACAGCAGTGAACAGAAAGTGCTCCCACAGAACTATTCTTTCACGAAAGATGCGTGGTTGATATGAAGCGTACAAAACGAACGCCCTCGCCAACAATGATATGCAGCCTTGTTGTCCGGATCTAGCGGCTTAGAACCTGTCCAACAACGGCTTTCGGTACTTGTGATAGCGCATGCATCTCCTGGATAAGTGTCAGGCGACATGTTCAGCTGCACCATATTCCAGATCTGTGCCAGGAAGATTTCCAATGCTCGTCGTGCCAGCTCAGATTATCTCTGACTAGGAGCGGGCACGTGTGCGCGCAGACGATTCCTGCCTGACGCACATTTTCTACTCTGAAGATAGGATGTGTCTAACGCTGGGGCTGTAGGTAATGATGATGTGAGTCGAGACGGTCACTAGGCGGGCTCAGTCCTCCAGAGCCTTTTCCGTAGACTCAGCCTCATGTGTATCTTTCTTCACGATTGAATCGCGGATTGTATTCTCCCGCGAGCTCTGGATTTGAAGTAGGCACGGCGCAATTACACCACAACGCCAGGAAAGCGACTCAACTCCCGACAGTATTGCAACGGTGACTTTATCACGTAGTCAGTACACTCGCATCGCCGTACACTTGTCGTGCGACAATCTTGAAGATCGTTCGCTCGCTCCAACATCGAACCAGATGGAACCCATGTTCAAGACACCATTCCTTCCCATCACGCCCTCCACTTCTCCCTCAAAGACTCCAACCACTCCTTCCGTAATAAGACCTTCCCCTCGGTCCTAACCGTCGCGATATCCTGCATCTCCTTGCTCAGTGGATACCCCTGATAGAAGGTATGACTCTCGTCACACTTGCGAAAGGGCAAGGTTCCGGATTTGACCAGCTTGACGCACTCGTCGCAGAAGAGGGTCCATTCGGTGCAGATCTCGCAGAAGTGGACCTCTTGCCAGTCCTCCTCCCGGCGCATACAATTGCCGTCGCAGCCCCAATAGAAATCTGTGAGAATGTCGTCAGATTGTTTAATCTGAGTGGTCATTTCCGCTGAATCTAGGTCGACTTTGCCTAAGGATGCGACCGCCTTATCGTCCGTGTCGTTTTTGTGACTGGGGGGCTTCCTTCAAGATCTTTGATCTCTGAATTCTTCATCGAAGACGTCAACGACTCGGTTGAAATCGCAGCGTCCGTCGAGTGTAGTGGTTTACTGATGGTCTTTTCTTTGGAGGCCTCGTCCTCATCACTAGCTTTCTGTGCTGCTCGCCGACTATCTTTGAATCTGTCAAGAGGCGCGGTGGTTATAGCGAATGCGGCCCCAGCGTTCTCCCTATCGCCAGCTTTCAAAAGGGCAAGGGCCAGGGTTATGTAGCCATTCATGTCGTTCTCTGGCTCGTCATCCGTTAGCATATCAATGCCATTCAGTATCTGCGTCCGGAAACAGAGCTTCGCTTCCTGCTCTCTTCCGCGGAGGCGGTACCACAGCCCAAGCATTAGGGACGGATCTCCGGAAGAAGAGACATCTTGCACACCCTTCGCGTTACCGGTTTCCGCCAAACCTTCTAGTTTTGTAACCCAATGTTCAAAAGGGATCCCAGCGCACTCGGCGGTTTTGGCCTTGTGATAATAAAGTTGACATAGGCGGTTCTGGATGACTATCCTGGGGCTCCAGGAATCATAGCCTGTTGTTCGCTTTGGTAAAAGCTCCAAAGTCGTCTCATATATCGCATATTTGTTCAAAAAGTTTGCCAACCCAAGGACACAGAATTGCAAATCAAAGTTGGTTGAAGCAAGTCCGTGGGAGGATTCTCTTCGTTCGACAGCTGCAAGTGCATCTCTCATAGGCTGTTCAACCGAATCGGTCCTGCCCAATCTCCTGGCTGCATTGCCGATAATATCATGAGCCCTTCCCCATGTCTCCACGAAAAGAAAGGTGAGCATACTCTCACCCTCTCGAGCGGAACTGATTGTCTCGAGTTTGGCTGCAAAATCCAAAATGGCGTGAAAGTTGCAGGCAGCTTCCAACGCTGAAAGATAGGCAATTGATGTTCCAACGCCTTGTGGTGAAAGAGAATATGCCGCATGAGAGGCTTCAATAGCGCCGTCCTTGTCTTCCAGCTGGGTCTTCCACTCGGAAATTTGTTGCAGTAGCCTAACCTTCTCGACTCCTAACTTTTCAGGCAAAGCAGCCAAGGCCTTGTATTCCCATTTAATGGCTGATAGATAGTCTTTACGTCTTTCATAGCAGAAAGCCATTCCTTCGAGGGCAACGTAGTCTTGATCGTTCATATTGATGGATATGTTGAATTCCTTTATTGCAGCATTGATGTATGCTGCATCCCTGTATGTCTTGGCCAAACGACGGTGCCAGTATGCATTTTGTTCAAAACCCCCATACTCAGCAAGGAACCGTAAACGCTTCACAGGGAAGTCGCTCAATTCTAGCCTGATTAGGCTTACGTCTTGAGTGCTATCTCTGTGGCTTCTCTCATCATTCTATTAAAGGATGTCAGCCTTCCTGGCTGTTCTTCGTTGGAAATCCGGGTTGAAATTTTCGCGTAACAAACAAGCAAAAGGGAGGTGCTCACCAATCCAAGGTAGACATGCAAAACCCACACACAAAACTTAGGGTCCTTATCAGAATCTTGGTAGAAAAGCCATTGAGACGCGCAATACCTCGCGAACCGCTCGAAAAGATTAGAATCAGATCTTGAAGCGTACAACAGATACTCTTTGTCTTCCGCAGTGAAGTCGAAACCTATGTTGTCCTCATCGGCAAACCAGTCTCTCACACGACGAGTCAAAGCGCTGTCTTTCAGCCAGCTCTGAACAAACGTAGACCTTGGATCCGAACAGTTTTCGATCCACCTCCCCATGACGGAGTCACTTTGAAAGATGGTGATTAAGGGGCGGATAACTGTTCGTTTCTCCTGCTTAGTTAAGCTTGACTTGTCTACCATTTGCAAGTGTTTGAGGAAATTTTCTGCCGCATATTCCAACATGTCATTGTCGGAGAACAAAGATTCAAGTTCTGTATCGCAAAGTATTGAAAGGCAGGTTGCTGTGATGTGGTGCTCTGCCTTGTTGACGTCTACTCCAACTGCCAGGTCTACAGGATACTTTCTTGTCGTCGGTCTCCCTTCTTGCACTAGGTAGTCTTTGATACTTGTATGACTGAATCTCAATACAGTGGTATTGAAGTCTGAGTCGTAGCGCCGCGCTTCATAGTCCTCCTCTTCAAGATCTTCTGCATTTTGATGCACATCGTGTGATGCGCCAGCTGCGTCGCCGCTGTGGTCCTCATGTGATATCGTCTCGTGACGTGCGTTCCGGGTTGCGAGCTGGAGGGACTCAGTCGTCTCTTTATCTTCTCTGTCCAGAGTGAAGAAAGAAGAAAATTGATCCCTGAGCCTCTCTTCGAGATCAGGCACGCCCTCTCCAATTTCACCTCGAAGTTTCAAAATGACATCCATTTGGCCTAAGAGTAGAGGTTTTCGGGCAAAGGTGGTCCAGGTGAGCATTTCATTGAAATCGTCTTTCTGCACGCCGGGATCTCCAGCAAGCCTTTCGAACACGTGTCGAATCATCTTTGCAAGGTCGTGAGGGGCTTGTTCCAATGCATTTTTGATGTCGCTTGGTCGTGAAAAATTGCTTATCTGATCAAGCATCAGACTATGGAGCCTGGGATTAGCGACTACAATTGTGACAGTACGTAGGGATTGATCTGCCGACGTTCTGCACTGATGGCGCATGCAACTGTAGGTAGCGGTATTTTGACCTAAGGAGTGAGAGCAGCTGAAAAAGGGAATCACAGAAGTCCAAGAAAATGATTCTTACTTTACCCAGAGGAACATTCCATTAGCGCCTTCTTTCAACTTATTGACGATAAACGCTCGAAGCTCCCCTCGATCCTTAGTCCGCTTGTCTCTCAAAGCTCTGACTTTCCGCATACCGTCATTGATATACCGTTCAATGTCAGCTCTGTTCTTTGCTGCTGAGACTTCGATGAAACTTGTACGCAATATCCAGATATAGTCAATGGTGTTTCGTAATTCAGGACGGCCGACTATGACGAAATTAAGTCTCGGCCTCTTGCTGCTTTCAAGGCTGCGATAGTCCTCAAGAGGCCTCAGGAGCTCGAGAGACAGTTCCCGCTCTTTTTTGGGTGCTTCGTCCAGCCCATCAATGACGATAAAGGCTGCGCTATCTGCGTTCTGCTGAGAACCAAAAAAGTCGAGGAATAGGTTCTGCCAAGTGCTTTTGGCAGTGCCAATTCTATCGCGTGATTCACATACATTGGCCACATGCTTCTTGTAGACAGGATTGTCATTTGCTATTTGCAATGCAACGCTCTTCAAGATGGCATTTACAGATCGAAGTCGTTCATCATTCTCTTTGATGTAGAAATACCCAACAGAGATACGGGGCGGATGATCAGAGTCCTGGGCAGGGAGGTTCAGCAGATTCGAGATGATTTTAGTAGACAGAAAGGATTTCCCGGCTCCTGGACCTCCAAATATCCAGAGGATGGGTTCTTCCTCGTTGATCCAAGCCTTGTAAAGGGGTTCCTCTTTGATCCAATTGCCAGTCCCTCCTAACATTTGTTCTGATACGTAGTTGTGCCTGTCTTGGACCTTTCCTAGGACTTCCTTGACATCAAGATTGTTGAGTCGTTCTTGTTCGAGCTTTTCATTTGTATCCTTTCTGAAGTCTATGAACAGATAGATAAGTGTAAGTAATATGCCTCCAAATCTACTCACGCTGTCCCTAGGATGAACAGAGGGTTTTATTGAAAGTTGGAGGCTGCCTCGAGAAACGCGACTCACCGTTCAAGGATCCACTAATGCTCTGAAGTTCTTTCCCGTTTCGCTCCATAAACTTCTCGCTACGGTCAACGGTCTCATTCGTTTTGAGAACTGTAGAATAGATAAGAGAGCCCACCAATTGGTTCTCGGTATCTATAAGTGAGTTGAGACGAGCTATCGCACTAGCAATTTTCTCGTTGCCACCGAGAAAAGTCCCAGACATATATTGCTTGACTCGACCTTTCTTGATTAGCTTTTCGGACCTAGCAAATATCTCAAGGAGTGTCGTCAGGATATCGACCACCTTCTTTTTCAGCTTCGGGTCAACAGAAGCTCTAGTGTACTCCTGTAAACGCCCCGTGAAATCTTCGAGCTTCGAGAGGAGGGTTGTGATACTGTCGTATGCCTCACTAACACCTTTTGCAGAGCCGATAAGAAACAGGACGGCTCCCAGAACGGGCGAAGCCATAGAAAATGGAGTTAGCGTCAAAGCGTTCTGCGTTAGGCCGCCAAGGACTTCGACGCCATTCATTGTACGTCGTAGAACGGCCCACAGTCTTGCTTTCTTTTCACGAAAGCCTTGAAATTCCTGCTCGCGTACTTCAATTTGTTTCAGTAGATCATCAGTAGTCCGTAAATGTGTGAGAACTGCATCGCCTTTGAGATCTCTGCAGAGCTCCGTTGAGTCAGCAAACCTTCGAGGATCTGGCAAGCAAATATATTCTCAGTATAATCTGATGCCCCCCCCTAATACTACTGTCCAAAGCCGTACGCGAGAGAGAAGATCAATTTTCACGGAAAGACTTGCCTCTTTGTTTTCTCCAGGTAGAGACTAAATGCGTCCGCCCAAATCTGCACTGAAAGAGCTGGCTCTTGCCCTTTCATGCACACTCACACTTATTAATCAACTTTGAGGTGTTAAAACTTGTAGCGATTTGAAGTGGTTGCTGCTCACATTGAATCTCAAGCTCAATTTGACTTGGACTGTCGCGATTGTAACGTAGCATTGTGGACCACCTACTACCTACCCCAAGATCCGTGGGCCGAGTCGATGATCGACAATCGGCTCCGTACTATCATAATTGCATAGACGTCATTGATTGAGGCCTACAGGCTACCGCGGCCGCGCAGCCTTCTCACAACTCGGTTATTTCGATAACAATCAACCAAGCAGTACCAGCCTTTGCTTCCAAGGCAAATCGCTGATGAGCTTCGATAAAACCCACGCTTTGCCTACTTTCTCCGCAACTCTGTCCTTATTCGCGATCAGCAGGGCCGGTTCGGCCTGGTTCTTTTCCCTTACCCTACTATTCTCGAGGTCCTTGACGACTTCAATTGGCAAGTGGAGATCTTACGTGAACTTTGACAGGAAAGATAGCGCCTCATTTGCGTTTCGGGTGAGGGATGTCCAAGATCAGCTTCCCGCCCCACTCCAAGAATCCCGCCCAGTCTCGAAGCTGTTGAATTCAGCGATTCTGTCTGACCCCGAGAAAAAACCGTTGGGTAGTGTTTAGTGATGTTTGGCGCTGTCGACGGGCGGAGGGGTTATCGGCTTTTGTTGCTCGATGGAACATGGATGCGGAGGAGAGGGGAAGGAAAATGAAGGTATGGATTGGCCGTCTAGGATGAAGCGGATGTGGGGGCCACGCTCTCGGGGGAAAGGGGCTGGGGGTCAGGTGTGGGAGGCGTGCATTGTGCTTTGTAAGAGAGGTCTCTTTCAAAGTCTTCTGATAAATTTGACTCGTGACTTTCCTGCCAGAAAAAGAGGTGCACTGTTCCGTTGGTGCGACTTTCGCTTGGACCAGACAGGCCTAAAAGCCGTCGCCGGGTGTGCTCAACGATAAGGCTCGCTACAATCGTTTTGTTTGAGACGGCGACAACGATGGCAGCGTGCGTCGGCATCAGAGGTTTCCATTTTTCCCTTCTTCTTTTCCCTTTTCCGGGAGTGACTGAAGGTGCAGCTTGACATGTAGAGTACAAAAAAATTGGTCTTGGCAGCGTTTCTTACTCAGAGTCAGACCCATCTCGGGGCCGGTGGGGCCAAGCCGAGACTATGTTGTACTCGGCCACAGACAGACAAATACGCTGCAATCTCTACCTACTCCAAAATCAATCAATCAACCAATCAAGCAGCCGATCCCACTTACAGCAACATTCCCTCCTCATCCCTCAATCGCCCCTTCACGGCTGCGGTCGCCACATCCAACGCACCTTCCCTGCCACCATCGCTATCCATCATTCCCGACCCCGTCGAGTTCCACGAGGACGAATCGTCCACCTCTGGCGATGATACAGCACCAGCGTTGCCGCGGGCGCCTGCTCTGCCGAAGAAGCGGGCCAGCTGCTCTTCGGTGGAGTCGAGTTCGCCCGGCATGGGCGCTTCTTTCGGGATGCCGGGCTTGATCTTCCGGACGAGGAAGCGGACGGTGCGGTTGAGATTCGGGGGCTTGAGGGATGGGTCGGTTGGAGACATTGTGGCTAGGTCGAAGGGGGGGAGCTGTGGGAGGGAGGGAGGACTCGAATAATTCTGGAAGGGAGGGGAGATGTGCTAGGGCCTAGGTGGTTGAACTGGACTGTTTTGTGGTGTAGAAGAGGGGGAAGGGAGGGGGAAAGGGGGATTTTATATAGTGTGGTATCATGGACAGACACAATTCAATCTTATCAAAGGACCCTCGTATCCCCATGTTGATGCATGCACCCGTCCAGGTTGATGCGCTGATTGGCGGCCTTGTGTTCGATCCGTCTCACTCTTGATTGTTTCCCAAGTCCGTCTCGCGTGTGTCCGAGGATAGGTAATTTCAATCAGGGTTGCCTCGGCTGCAGAATGCCAAGTGCTATCAGCCCCGCTGGACAGGCTAGCTCTGCTGGCGCGGCTGGCATTTCGCGCGACATGCTTTATCATCTCACAACATACCCGCACGGCCGAGGAATCTGATTTCTTAGTAGTCCGGCGCTAGATATACTCACTCACGGTTTCAGTTGTTTCCTGAAGGCTCATAACCGGCGTTGATTGGTGGGGTTACATCGCTTTCGTCTGGCAGGTTGGCACTAAAGAAGATGGCTAGGGCGAGCTTACTAAGATGTGAGGTTTTGCGCTCCGGCTTGTCGTGCGTGCATGAAGAGTCGCATCGATGCTGCTGGCCCTGGAACTAGGGTGGTGCTAATTGCCACTCCACTACGGGAGCTGTCTCGGACCGGCTAAAAATCATCCCTAAGTGACGCTATGTTCAGTGCCAACAGCGCCCATACCCCTCACTCGGTGTGCGTGTGTGCGGGATCCGCCTCATCTTGCCCGCGGCCGGCATCAAGCAGACCGGACCAACGTGCCCCGAGTCACCGATCCTTGACCGCCGCTTCTGATAATCTCATCTCATATCTCATATCTCGTCGGTCAATGGTGGTGGACGGGTCCGCGAGAGCGTGTCTCGATGACTTCAAATGACATACTTTCACGTTGGAATTTAAACAGATGACAAGGTATAAAAGAACAGAGCGAAAAAGAAAAGAAAAAAAGCGTCTTCTACCTAGCCTTTAATAACCTTATAAGAGATAACTAACTAGGATCGTGCCGGTCCGCTGGACCGGATTGCTTTCGCAGGACGACCCCATGGCTGATCCTAAAGCTGAGAATCCCATCTTCTCATTCTTTCTGCTTTCACCATTCAACGCTGCTGCTACTCAATGGCGACAGTACCCATTCACCATGGGGATAGCTTCAACATCCTTCGTTAGTCTCACCCGGCTCAACTTTCCACTATGTCGTCGAGGCATCCTCACCCACTCTTACTCCCGAGGTCCTTCCGAGGTCAGTGAGGCATTTCTGTGCTTGTCTAACCGCTCATACTGAATAGCCCCCGTTGCTTGATCAAACCGTGGGCGAGCATTTCCATTTAATTGTCTCTCGATTTGGTGACCGTACGGCGTGAGTGTTGGGAAGTGTTGCTCTAAATCTAAGCTTGACCCGTCACACAGAGTTGTGTCTCGCCAACAGCGAACGCGCCTGACATATGAAGGTCTTGACAAGAAAAGCAACAATTTAGCACGGGGTTTGTTGCAAAGAGGGGTGAAAAAGGGTGATCGAGTCGCTGTATCGCTAGGTAACAATATTGAGTATGCCATTGTAAGAGGCCATGACAAATACACGAGTCTGCGGGGCTGATAGATTGCAAGGCGACATATGGGCTCTTCAAGATTGGCGCAATACTTGTGAGCCCATACCGTTTACTGGCACTCACTGAGGTCCCTTTCAAATCGACCTGCACGTAACGCTCATTAACGCTAGGTACCATTAAATCCTGGCTTCAACGCGCAGCAAGTCATAGCAGCTTTGGCCCATCTTGAGGCATCACAGTTGATTATCGGTACCGAGACTAATCTGCCGCGTAAAGAGCCCCGCTCAAATATTCCGCTTCTCCAACAGTTGATGCCCGATCTTCAAGCCCGAAAGATCGAGTCAGAAGCCGTACCATCTCTCCAACAAGTGATCATTGTCGATAACTCCGAAGGACGTATCGATACGTCGCTTCTCAGACCCACTGTTGACTATCACAGCGTCCTCTCCGAAGGCTCCGGCCCAAGCTCTCTACCAAAGCAATTCCTCCATCCAGATGAAACAGTAAATATTCAGTTCACATCAGGCACAACTTCCCTTCCTAAAGCTGCTTGCCTAACCCACCGCTCCATACTCAACAATGGGAAAAGTATCGGTGACCGTATGCTTCTTACAGAGCAAGACATAGTGTGCTGTCCGCCACCACTCTTTCACTGCTTTGGCTGCATCTTAGGCTACATGGCCACCGCAACCCACGGCTCTGCCATAGTTTTCCCCACCGAAGCGTTCGATCCTTACGCCACACTAAAAGCCGTGCAGGAAGAGAAATGCACGGCTCTGTATGGCGTCCCAACAATGTTCATCGCCGAGCTGGAGCTGCTGCAAAACCACAAAGTACCCTCTACAGGCTTCGAGCACCTAAGGACCGGTATCGCTGCTGGCTCAAGCATCCCCACCGAGCTGATGCGAAAGTTGCATAAAATACTCAATCTAACCGAGTTGACCATCTGCTACGGCATGACAGAGACCAGCCCAGTCTCAGCTATGACAACCACAGACGATCCTCTCGAGAAACGGATCGACAGCGTGGGCAAGCTCCTCCCGCACGTCGAAGCCAAAGTCGTATCCCCCGTAGATCGCACAACGACCCTTCCGGTAGGTCAACGGGGGGAACTAGCAGTCCACGGCTATCTGGTCATGAAAGAGTACTGGGGTGCTCCTGACCGGACGGCTGAAGTCATGGTACCCGACGATCGTGGCAAAGTGTGGATGCACACAGGCGATGAGGCCGAGATGGACGAAGAAGGGTACATTAAGATCACGGGAAGGATCAAGGATCTCATCATCAAGGGAGGGGAGAACATCCATCCGTTGGAGGTGGAGAATTGCATCTTCGGCCTCGAAGCAGTCAAGGAGGTCAGTGTGGTCGGACTGCCGGATGAGAGGTACGGGGAGGTGGTCGCGGCTTTTGTGGTGAAGCAGCAAGGCCAAAGCCTCACGGGGGACGAGGTGAGGCAGAGGGTCAAGGAGAAGCTGAGTCACCATTTGGGTATGTCGATCATCTTCTCACAGCAACTTGCCCGAGGCAGAATAAGAGGAGCCACGACGCTAATACAGAATTCGCCTTGTTAGTACCGAAGTACGTCTTCTGGGTCGACAACTACCCCAAAACCGCCAGCGGGAAGATTCAGAAATTCAAGCTCAAGGAGGAAGGCGTCAAGCTCGTGAGGGAAGGGAAAGGTTTGCAGTGAATTTTCTTCTATCGGATTTGGTGCATATGTCCTATATACGTCTTCTGTCAAGAGCTAGTCCAATATACATCCGCCTTAGACCTTGCGCTACTGCGGCTGCACATCGTGATTTGCAGCAGTCACAAGTCTCGCTAGCAAGCATTTCCATTGCTTTCGTCGATTAGACGACCGACTAGAAACGAGTTCTTCAGATGTCATATGTACACTGCCGCGCTTTTCACCCCCGTTTCAGAAGACTCTTCTTTTATCTGACAGAACGCCGCTCGTTCGCATCAATGTCAGTGCACCCCGTGAAGCTTCAGCCAACTGCTCAGATGGATGCTGCGTGTTGGTATGTCTTCCGAGGCACCCCCGAATTCGGCTCCAGAACTTTGGGGGTATTTCGTCGACCGACGCCTTTTTCAAATGCAATACTTTACAACCTCCCTTCCCGCTTTAGGACGACGAATGCTATATACTAATGCAAGCAAAAACCGCTCACATCATCACTGCCAGACCAACAGCATGAATGTCCCACAGAGGACTAACGATAAAGAAGGTCCGAAACCCTTACTCTGCCCTCCCAAAAATTGCTGCACGCCAACCGAGCCATTCGCTGATCCGGTCGGGAGTGCAAAGCGTCCAGTCCTGATATCCAAAGTCGCACCTCCAGCCTCCAAACTGACCAGACTGCCGGAAACAGTTACGCCGGGTGCGGCAGCACTCAATGTAACCCCGTCCACCACGGCAGACGAAGGTCCGGCTTTGACATCAAACCCATCGATATCCACATCTGATGAAAACGTTGTCTGCGGTGTCAAGAGCGGGATGGTACTTGATCCCACAAGCAGGGTACCGGAAGTTTCAAGACTGATGATGGTTCCGCCGACTGTGACGGCGGGACCGCCTGCTGAAATGGTCGTGCCGGCTATTGAGAAGCCTGAGGGGTTTGGGGTGAAGGTTTGGCCGGCGACTGTGTACACCTCGCCAGGGCTATAGGCTGGGTTGGGAAGAGCGACAGTAGAGCTGCCTATAGCTAGTGCTCCCGATTGACCGAGGCTAATGATGGTTCCTCCAACTGTCACGGCGGGACCACCTGCTGCAATAGTTGTACCGGCTATGAAAAAACCCGAGGGACTCGGTATGAATGTTTGGCCTGCAACTGTATATACTTTGCCGGGCGGTATAACGACCGGAGTCGGAAGAGAAATGGTACTGCTGCCTACTTTCAATACACCATCTTGACCAAGGCTGACGACCATTCCGCTGATCGTAACGGCTGGGCCGTCTGCTGATATGGCAGTGCCTGCTATAGGAAAAGCGGAAGGATTCGGTGTGAAGGTCTGATCTCCGACTGTGTACACTTGGCCTGGCAACGTATCTGACGGATTTGAAAGATCGATGGTAGAGCTGCCAATAGCCAAGGCTCCCGACTGGCCGAGGCTGACAACGGTCCCGCTGATTGTAACAGCAGGACCACCTGCTGTGATAAGGCCACCAGCTATAGAGAAGGCTGAGGGATTTGGTGTGAAGGTCTGGCCTGCCACTGCCCAAATGGCGGTAGCAGGTGGATCTGTAAGGGAGATAGTACTGCTGTCCAGGGCCAAGACTCCTGCTTGATCAAGGCTGATTCTCGTTCCATCAACCGTTTGAGCGAGGCCACCGGGAGATATAGCTACGTTGTTGACTTTGAAACCGGTTGGATTGGCAGTAACGGTTTGACTTCCTATGATGAAGATCGATTGTGGAGGCAACGGCGCTTCGGGTCCGAATTTTCCAAATGTGTTGTATATTATTGCCCCTAGGCCTGGCTTCTGCGCTGGAGGGTCCTCTCCTTGCGGTGTGACAATAACGGGTAATTTGGGATCTGTTGGCGGATTTTGTTGATCGATCGGTTGCGGATCAGAGGTACCAGATAAAGATGCCAAGGGGCTTGCAGGCGGATCTCCAGCAACTGAAGATGATTTTGGGTCTGACGGTGGGTCGCCCTTGTCATTTCCAGACTTTGCTGGATCATTAGGCGGAGAAGCTGATCCGGTTGGGTCGGCTGGAACTACCACGGGCGATGGTGTTGGGCTATCTTTTCCAGGGTCTTTCGTTTGGGTCGGAGAAGCTGCGGGATCATTTGGCAGAGATGCTGGCTTAGCCGGCTCAACGGACGAAGTGGGCTGTTCAGATACCCTTGTCGGGTCTGCAGGCGCGGGTGCAGGCGTAGGACGCGCAGGCGGGGTTGGCAGCAGTACAACAGTAAAGCCGCAGGAGTCAACGCAATCGGCGGATCAAAAAGAGCAAAAGTGGTCAGTCCAAAGCTGTCGCTGAATATGCCGGTGCATAATGATTCCCATGTTGGGTCGAGAGAGAATATATTCATAGGCGGTACGATCATTGGAAGCCCTACGCGAATTCCAGATTTAGCATTGCTCCAGTACAAGAGGTCTAAAGTATAGAATAGGTCTCAGGAGCAAAAGTTGGGCATGCTCTCAAACAATTTCTTTCGAAATTGGTCTACTAGCAGAATGGGGGGATAACTCTGAAATGTACGTACAAGGCGGACCGATAGTGGTGACAACCGTGCCATCCGCGGATGTATTGGTGCCCAGGCCCCAGGTCGGACAAGCCAGGTCTTTTACATTGAGCGGGGCTATCTCATCTGCAAAGTCGTATCCAGGAATGACACTCTGATCAATCCAGATCGCGCCAACTGCAAAATCTTCACCTTCGATTGTAGGTTCTGGCTTCCATGTCGATAGTACGCCAGGTGGGAGAGTGATGATTGGATTTGTCAATTTTGGACCAACGGTAGTACATCTATCTTTAGCCGCCGCTGTACCTATCAACTGAAGATAGACCGAAGGAGAAGTGCTACAAGAAGCGTCAGTCTCAGTCCTAGTAATAAAACTGGCATTGAGAGTACTTCACATACAACGTATGTCCCTCATAAATAGCAGTGCTCCCATTCGCAATCAATGAGTGCACCCGCTTTTCTACATTCCGAGGTAACACGGCCGAGGTGAAGTTGGACGTCTGATTGTTATGGCAATCGATAGTGGTCCCATCCGGGAAGTAATAGAGTCTCACTTCCGGTATGTCCAGCGAGCAGTTTCCGCAACACGACCCAGTGTATTCAGGAGAGAAATACCGGAAGATTGGCGGTAATTGCAGAGAACCGTAGAAGTTCACCCCACTACTGCTTTGAATGACTGTATTACTACTACCACAATTTGAGTATGTGTACTGTCCTCGGCTTAGAGCGTTGGCGTAAGATCGACATTGGGGACTTTGACCAAAGAATAAATCCCAATTCGCTATCTGGGGACCAGCCCAATCATTATTTAAGCCAGTTTCGTCATTTTCAAGCCATGTTGATTGCGCACTCAGGTAGGACGAGCAGGGTAGTACGGTACTTGTGGTTGCCGTGGTCAAGTTCACTCCAATCGTTATGGACCCGGTCTGACAGATGGGCCCATATATATCGCAGTCCTGTATTTGACCAAAAGGTATAATGTACGAGAAGTTTGGTAAACTACTCGAAGATGTGTTGGGGAACAGCTGGCCGGAGGCGTTGGCTACCGAAGCTGTAATTGGAGGCGGTTTGACTATAGCACAAGTAAGCTAGACTGCGTCAACGGCTAAGGTACTGATCATTTCTGCGTATAGACTTGACTTGTCAAATGGAGAATGTGCGCAGAATACAGTGATCGGGGTTGAAGACTGACAGGAAGAGGTAATCTGAGCGCGGACAAAGGAAAAGAGGAAAATGGACAGGAACGGGGCAAGGAGCGCCATCACCGCGCAAAATATATCAATGAAAGGCCAAATCACTTCGAAGTAATGAAGCTGGAATGAAGAAACCCAATTTGACAGCGGTAGCACAGTAATATCATGGGTATGGGTATTTTTTCGCAGAGCTCATAGTATTGTGAGGCATCTAAGTGTTTTATGGCGTTGGCACAGAAATGGGGCTGCTCGGTCTAGCAGTTTCGAAAAGCGCTTGCAATAAAATCCTTCAAAACATAGGGTAAGACGGACATATGTTTTTTGCTCGAGTTCCTTCTTCAATTGCTAATGTTCCGTGCTTATGCAGTCTAGGTGCATGCATAGCCGATTCTTTCTGACTAGGAGATCAAACCCCGTGCGCACACATTTCCGGAGATACCGCAAAGCCTATGAAGTTGCAGCAATCCAGAATCCATTTTGTTCAAATCTTCTAAAATCTGACGGGATCTGCGTTGCAGCATTGGAGCGTGGGGACCTTAAAAACACGGCATTACTTGTATGTAATGATTCTCGGCAAGATTCGGCAAAGCTTTCCTTTCACACAGGAGGTTGTATCTGATCCATTCATAAGGATTGCGCAATTTCATTGAGTTGTAAAGCCGACTCATCGACTCTCACATGGATCCTCAATATGCTATAGTGCAGTGTAGACCTACTGTAGATTCTCGATACCAAATCCTGCTCTCCAAACCTAAAGACAAGCCTTATGCAATAAGGAAAAGGAAAAGCACCTATCAATAGATCAGAACAGCTGAGAACCTGAGCCTAACGCGACAAATATGCACAGGGGAACTTGTGGATGTGCATCAGCGGAGCCGAAAGATGTTCTAAAAATAAAGCCAGCAGCCTAAGGTATTAGCGTGTGCAGATAACTCTGGAATCCTTGGCGCTGAGAAAATCTTCTCGCGCCGACTGTGAATATAGCCAAATCGACATATACAGCAGATATAAAAAATGTTTATATACATAGACAAATACTCTCGATACTGTGATCTCAGTATAGTAAGAATATCAAAATTTCATTATATAATCGTAGAGATATAAAGAAATATCATAGCTTGTAGATTTGTACTCAACGTTACGGACGTACCCTAGGTGTCAGGCACATAGGGAGTGTTTATGGCTATGTGTCTAGCACATAGAGTGTTTATTGGTTATTGACACATTCCCATTGACACATAGGCTAGCGGGGATTCTTCCTAGTATTTAAGCGCTCTTCTTCTGTACATATTTCCTCCTTATCTAGTTGTCTTATTCAATTTACCCCCATTAGACTTGACTCTGGGCACGGTTCTGACACTACAACTAGATCATCCACCCTTCCGTTCGTACTGGCAAGCGAACAGTAAAATAAAATTGTCAAACGGGACCGTTGTGAAGCTGTTTCGATAGCAGATCATTGGACACTCGGGTGTGGCCTACCTACAGGCAAAACGAACCATTCGTGGCTAGGACTTGTTGACCACAAGGAAAACCCCTTACGAGGAGGTCTCGCTGCATACGTGCAAGCACCCCAGCATTCGTGCAAACCAATCCCCCCCAACAAACAAACTTTCAGAGCTAACTTCCTCTCAACATGGCAAATCTGAGCGCGGTAAACGAGGCTACTCCACTTGATATGACAGAACTGCAAGAGTCTCTCAAGGAAATTCAACAAGGAGCCAGCAGCCTCTTAAAACAAACGAAAGATCGAAGACTTTCAGTGATCCCAAAGGACGGAGAGAACTTCGATACAACCCTGGATCCATGGAATATCAACTCCCCTGAGGACCTAACTCAGTCCGTAGAGAGCAACGTACTCTCAGTCCTAGAAATGATTCAAACTCTCCGTGAGCAACGCGATGCTGGCATTCACAATNTTCTCCTGTGTATATATTCGCTCTTTATCTAGTTGTCTTATTCAATTTACCCCCATTAGACTTGACTCTGGGCACGGTTCTGACATCTTACAATTTTCGATCGTTATAAGCANGGTTTGCGGACGTCTTTGATCGCTCTAGGGCAGATCAGCTACCTCCCCACCGTCCGTACGATGCGAAGATCGAACTCAATGTGCCTGGACCCGACGTCAATTTGCCCCGCAGCAGAATCTATCCTCTCCCGCCTCACAAACTCCAGAAAGTCAAGGAGTACCTAGACGAACATCTCAATAAGGGCTTCATTGTGCCTAGCCAAGCGCCATTCTCGTCACCAGTCCTCTTTGCGGAAAAGTCAAATGGAGGCCTACGCTTTTGCGTTGATTACCGAAGACTTAACCAGCTTACCAAGAAGAACAAGTACCCAATCCCACTCATTGATGAGGTACTTGGCCGAGTCCAGGGATGCAAGTATCTCACGCGCCTCGATATCATTGCTGCTTTCAATAAAATTCGCATGCATCCCGAGAGCGAGGACTACAACAGTACACTACATTTATTACGTCTCTCGGTGCATACAAGTATCGAGTCATGCCATTCGGACTGACAAATGGGCCTGCCATATTCCAGCAATACATGAACGAGGTCTTGTTCGAATTTCTCAATGAGTTCTGCCAGGCGTACTTGGACGATATTCTCATCTATAGCAAGACTCGAAAGGAGCACGTTAGGCACGTTAAACAAGTTCTGGAAAAGCTTCGGGAAGCAGGCCTGCAAGCAGATATCCTCAAGTGCGAATTCCACGTGCAGGAAACGAAGTTTCTTGGACTTCTAGTTTCAACAGAAGGTCTTAAAGTTGATCCATCCAAAGTACGGGCCGTGACGGACTGGGCTACACCTACGTGCCTAAAAGAGACGCAGTCCTTTGTTGGATTTTGCAACTTCTATCGCCGTTTTATCAAAGGCTTCTCCAAGATTGCTAGGCCTTTGATGCGACTCACGCGGAAAGAAGTACTCTTTGACTGGGACTCTGACTGTCAGAAAGCATTCGATCTTCTTAGGAAGGCCATAACCGAAGCCCCCACTCTCCGCCATTTCGATAGGAGTCGCCAGGCTATCCTAGAGACAGATTCCTCTGACTACGTCAATGGGGGTGTCCTATCGCAATATGATGATGAAGGCATTCTCCATCCAGTTGCCTTCTACAGCAAGAATCTCGCACTCGCTGAGTGCAATTATCAGATTTATGACAAAGAACTCCTTGCGATCATTCGCTGCCTGGAACACTGGCGACCTGAGCTTGAATGCACTGACATCCCCGTCAAGATCTTCACTGATCACAAGAGCCTAATGTACTTTGCAGAGGGACGTGACCTGAGTCGACGTCAAGCTAGATATTTGGATCTCTTGTCAGAATTCAATATCAAAATCCAGTTCAGGCCTGGGCTTCAGAATTCTAAGGCCGATGCTCTCACCAGAATGGCCGGTTCTAAGCCCCAGGCCCCGGACGACGATCGCCTTAGACAAATGCATCAAACAATCCTTACGCCTGATCGATTGGAACTCGATGGCATAGAAATCTCAGCGGTTGATGATCCTATCTATCATCAGGTTTGCGAAGCCAATCGCAATGATGCCATGTGCATGGAACNATCCTCAAGTGCGAATTCCACGTGCAGGAAACGAAGTTTCTTGGACTTCTAGTTTCAACAGAAGGTCTTAAAGTTGATCCATCCAAAGTACGGGCCGTGACGGACTGGGCTACACCTACGTGCCTAAAAGAGACGCAGTCCTTTGTTGGATTTTGCAACTTCTATCGCCGTTTTATCAAAGGCTTCTCCAAGATTGCTAGGCCTTTGATGCGACTCACGCGGAAAGAAGTACTCTTTGACTGGGACTCTGACTGTCAGAAAGCATTCGATCTTCTTAGGAAGGCCATAACCGAAGCCCCCACTCTCCGCCATTTCGATAGGAGTCGCCAGGCTATCCTAGAGACAGATTCCTCTGACTACGTCAATGGGGGTGTCCTATCGCAATATGATGATGAAGGCATTCTCCATCCAGTTGCCTTCTACAGCAAGAATCTCGCACTCGCTGAGTGCAATTATCAGATTTATGACAAAGAACTCCTTGCGATCATTCGCTGCCTGGAACACTGGCGACTGAGCTTGAATGCACTGACATCCCCGTCAAGATCTTCACTGATCACAAGGGCCTAATGTACTTTGCAGAGGGACGTGACCTGAGTCGACGTCAAGCTAGATATTTGGATCTCCTATCAGAATTCAATATCAGGATCCAATTTCGGCCTGGAGTTCAGAATTCTAAGGCCGATGCTCTGACCAGAATGGCCGGTTCTAAGCCCCAGGCCCCGGACGACGATCGCCTTAGACAAATGCATCAAACAATCCTTACGCCTGATCGATTGGAACTCGATGGCATAGAAATCTCAGCGGTTGATGATCCTATCTATCATCAGGTTTGCGAAGCCAATCGCAATGATGCCATGTGCATGGAACTGCGCCAAGCCAAAGAAGAAGATAAAGAAAAAATCCATGGCATCCCACTCCTCAAATGTGCAGTCCATGATGGAGTACTGTACTACGCCCATAGAGTCTGGGTACCAGAGTCAATGCATACCGAGATCATTCGTGAAATTCATGATCAACCAGCATGTGGCCATCCTGGGGTACAGCGCACTAAGGAGCTACTCAGTCGAGAATACTACTGGAGAGGTATGAAGGATACCATTGCTCAATATATTCGCAACTGCTATATATGCCATCGCACTAAGGCCTCTCGGGATCGCCAGCATGGTCTCTTGCAGCCACTACCTATCCCTCAAAAGCGTTGGCAAGATATCAGCATGGACTTCATTACTGGGCTCCCTATGTCAGAGCAATGGAACTCTATTTGTGTCCTCATAGACAGGCTGACTAAAGAACGTCATTACGTTCCCTGCACTACGGAAGACGGGGGAACGACTGCTGAAGCAACCGTGCTAATACTCCTGAAGGAGGTCTTTAGGCTTCATGGCCTGCCTCTCAGCATTATCTCCNGCAGTACCAAGTGAGATGGAAAGATGATGACGATACCCTCACTTGGTGGAATACTGATAATGATGAGTTTGAGGGGGCCCAGGACGTAGTCAATGACTATCACAACAAATATCCGGAGAACCCAGGGCCGCACAACGCTGTTGCCAAGTCAAAGCGGCCCCGCCGTCTCCGAAATCTCCGGGGTCTCGCCACTATTTTTATCCTTTCTGCTCGCAGACGACTCGCAGGCCAATCTACAGCGCTGGGGCATCGCTTGCCTGAGGGGGGGGGTAGTGTTACGGACGTACCCTAGGTGTCAGGCACATAGGGAGTGTTTATGGCTATGTGTCTAGCACATAGAGTGTTTATTGGTTATTGACACATTCCCATTGACACATAGGCTAGCGGGGATTCTTCCTAGTATTTAAGCGCTCTTCTTCTGTACATATTTCCTCCTTATCTAGTTGTCTTATTCAATTTACCCCCATTAGACTTGACTCTGGGCACGGTTCTGACAGCTATTATTAGTTTATGCTATCTTGTAGACTGTTGATGCAGAGAGAAAGAGAGTAGTTTATAGTATAACTGATGAACTGATCGAGTGTTGATAAATATGAAGAAGATGAAAGAGGTAGGATAAAAATTCACTGAATATCGAAAGAAGTGAAAAACAGCATGTCCGATGATTAGCCGAACCGCATGCTGATTCTTAGCGTCATATTCGCTCAGCGAGGACTGTTAGAATAGCGTCTGTAGAAGTCTTCTATCACGTTCTGTGTATTGTCAAACTCGCTTGAGTCAGTATCATATTATTCAAGATTTTTATCGAAATCTGTTCATTTGACTCTAAACTTGAGACGATCTCAAGACGTCTTGAATACAAGTATATCTTTCATCTCTCATTTCTCGATTTCATCGACGATAATCGCGAAGAGTTTAGAATTGATCTGATCGAATAAAGGGTCAGTGACCGCGAGAATAAGAAGCTTAGGATAAAAGACGTCGTGAATTTTCATGATCTTTGATAAAGTCAGCCTATATGTTAGGACCGTGACTAGAAACAATATCAATAGTGGTGTGTAACGAAGATTCTAAAGCTACAGAAGAACTATGTACATAGAGAGGTTCTTATATAGGCAGCGGAGACATGTCAAAGCCGGGCTAGGCCCGATTCGGGTGCAGTGTCAATGTGCTTTTTGACACACTCGTAACACTATATAAGGAGTTCATTAGAGACTTAATCGAAAACGATTTAAATCGCCTGCTGTCAAGCTTCTTGTATAAACGATCAGTGATAATGTTCTTGCTGCTGAGAAAGATCAAGTCATTTTCGCTAAATATAACGTCGCGTCGATGACAATTAGTGTGAGTAATCCACTCAACTCGGGACAGTCCCCCTCCCACAGTCCCCCGTCACTGATTTGCAGCTAAAATCAGCCTCCCGAGCATATAAGCTTTAGGTCCCGCCATTCTTTGGTGCAGCCCCCACCAAACTTTGGCGGGGTGTCGCGCCTGCGCAGCACAATATTCGGGAGAGACTTGCTTTTGTTCCCACATTGATTGATTTCGAGGTAGTGCGTCAGGGCGACGACGTGGTGCTCGGGCTACGTCACAAGTAGCTCGAAAGGAGTACAATAGTATCAGATGAAGGGCCCGTATCGCAAATATCCATTGCTAAGCTGTAGCAGTAGCATACACCAAAATCGGTAGTGCATGGGAGAGTTCATCCCTTGCTGAAATAGTCAATCAACGGCGCACCATTAGACCGCCGAACTCGGTGAGAAGACCGATATCGCTTGCCCTGTAGACCACCTGAAGGACACAGGGTTCTCCCATGCCCCCGCAACTTGTTCACATCTCATTCCCACTCTACAGCCATGAATAGCCTCGAGTACTCCACAACCATTGCTGATAAAAAAAGACGTGCTTTCGCTACATTTCCAGCTTCCCACAAGCAGCCTCCTGTCACCGGTGAAATCTTTCCTAATAAAGATGCAGCAATCCTACGTCTCAAGAATTGGTCTTGTACACAAGGTTTTGCTGCAGTGACTGGTCATTCTGAGCATAAAAAACGTCAGGTTCAGGACCTGTTATGTCAACGACATGGAAAGAAGACTCGAAACACTCGTAAACTTGATGAAGAGAGTCGAACACGATCCCACAACAGCGTCAATTACAACGAGTGTCCCTACAAAATCAGAATCCGATATTACAAGCGAGAGGCGGAGTGGAGGATCAATGTAGTCGACGATACCCACAATCATGACATGCTTGACGATCCATTTGTTCTTCCAGACCATTTCTGTCGAGACCCTACTAGAGCCGTCTCAAAAGAGGAAGGACGGAATCTATTAGAGGCGGCCATTCCATTTGCTGAGGCAAGAAGAGTCATGAGAACCAAAGGACTGAGACTCTCATCCAAGGAGTACTACAATCTTCGTGACAGAGGTTCCAAAAGAACCGCCCAGGAAGAACTGCTCTATGCCTTACGCACACTTGAGACCAAGGGTTTCAAGGTTCGTGTTAAAGAGAAGTATGTGGTAGTCGACGATATCAGACAGTCGCAAGAAGTGGAGTTCTTTTTCTTTGCCAGTCCCAAGCAAATCAGCATAGCAAGACAATTCGCCAGCCATTTTGTGGTAATCACCGACGCTACTTTCAATACCAATGAGAATGGACTACCTTTATCAGCCATTTGTTGTGTAACAAACACTCTGAGGACCATTCCGATCGCGTATTGTTTCATCGAATCCGAATCCACCGAGGCCTTCTTGTTCATGAACGATTGCATGAAGGATTTATTTTCTATGACAACTGTAGAGGGCCCGCGGTCATGCTTGGGGATTTCGCTGCGGGTTTGACTGCAGCAATGGTCAAGAAAAGAACAAATCTACTTACCCTTTCCGCGGATCAGCTAGGCACCGTTGCGCAGGCGGGTATGGACGTAGCCTGGCAACTGCAATCTCAACTGGATGATCTAGGTACTGAGTGTTTTCTTCAGCTATGTAACTGGCATGCAGCCGAGGCAATCAAGAAGAGGTTAACTCGCGAGGGTTATCCAGTTGAAAAGAGGAAGGAACTGGCTGATATGGTCTGGAGGTGGATTATGTCAGAAACTCGTGAGGATGTAGAGCGAAATAGAGGTATTCTTCTTGATCACCTACATCAAAAGGATCAAAACTACCTCGTTAGCTACTATCAGCCTCGGGAACATCAATTCGTCACGGCATATACCAAAGAGCAACCGAATTTAGGCTGCAATTCCACTCAAAGAGGCGAGGGTATTCATCCTTTGGTCAAGGCCCTCACACATCGTCACACCCCGATCGGTCAATCTGTTGAAAAGATCAGCGATGAGGTGGGCGAGGTGATTTATACTTACGAGTATGAATTGGAGCGTCAGAAGAGGAACAACCCTCGTAGCATTGATGCTAGCAGGTCATTTTTCAGCAGCCTCCTTGGACGTGTAACTCATCAGTCGATTGAACTCGTTCATGCTGAATTAATTGCAGCAAAACGTTGGGTTAGAGAAGCCTCCCCAGCACCTGAAGGAAATATGTGTCGGGAAGCATGTCATCTCTCTTGCAGATACGGTCTGCCCTGCAAATGTTGGCTGTATCGCTGTGCTGTTGAGGAGATACCTATTCCACTCTCTCTTCTGCATCCGAGATGGCTTTGTAAGGCGCCGGAAGTTGTGGTGAGCTGGCAAATGACATTCGATTCGAACATCACACCGGCTAGTTATGCCTCTCTAACAGGTACTGTTGATCCTCGGAGGGAGTCCAGTGGTTCTTCGAGCGACAACGATGATCAGGGACCGCCACCGGTGACTACATCGAGGTATAACCGACGGGGACAGGACATGCTGGAGGCCGGAGCATTTTCAGCCTATCAGTTCCATAAGCGGATTCCAGAAAGCCATCGCGCTGAGGAGTACACGAAGGAGGTTACAAAGGCCATTGAGAAGGTGAATGCAGCATTTGGACGCAAGTATAATACAAAAGATCCTTTATCACAGTCGTTTACCGTAGCCAAAAAGAGCGATGAGGGTCTGCAGTACAAGAAGGGTAACAGAAGACGTGCACTAACTGGGCGTGAGGCTGCTGATGAAGAAGATCGGACTAAACGTCAACAAAAACGAAAAGAGGAAAATGAGAAGATCAAGAACGATAGATATGTGGAGCAAATACGCAAGGATCAACAAACCGCCTCCGCTTTTTCGCAGGCAATTTGGCCTGAAGAAGGTGGAGAGTCTTCCTCTTTGACTTCTTCTTTGACTCAGCGGNTTGAACTCGTTCATGCTGAATTAATTGCAGCAAAACGTTGGGTTAGAGAAGCCTCCCCAGCACCTGAAGGAAATATGTGTCGGGAAGCATGTCATCTCCCTTGCAGATACGGTCTGCCCTGCAAATGTTGGCTGTATCGCTGTGCTGTTGAGGAGATACCTATTCCACTCTCTCTTCTGCATCCGAGATGGCTTTGTAAGGCGCCGGAAGTTGTGGTGGGCTGGCAAATGACATTCGATTCGAACATCACACCGGCTAGTTATGCCTCTCTAACAGGTACTGTTGATTCTCGGAGGGAGTCCAGTAGTTCTTCGAGCGACAACGATGATCAGGGACCGCCACCGGTGACTACATCGAGGTATAACCGACGGGGACAGGACATGCTGGAGGCCGGAGCATTTTCAGCCTATCAGTTCCATAAGCGGATTCCAGAAAGCCATCGCGCTGGGGAGTACACGAAGGAGGTTACAAAGGCCATTGAGAAGGTGAATGCAGCATTTGGACGCAAGTATAATACAAAAGATCCTTTATCACAGTCNCCCTAACCCTAACCCTAACCCTAACCCTAACCCTAACCCTAACCCTAACCCTAACCCTAACCCTAACCCTAACCCTAACCCTAACCCTAACCCTAACCCTAACCCTAACCCTAACCCTAACCCTAACCCTAACCCTAACCCTAACCCTATGCACTCAGCTCCCGTAAATGCGGGTTCCCACTTTGATAACTTCGAAGATGGTGTCATGCCCATCGCTGTCGTTGGCATCGGCTGTCGGTTCCCGAGTGGCGCATCCAGCCCCGCTAAGTTTTGGGATATGCTTGCAAACGGGCGGAGCGCATGGTCGGGAGTACCTGCGGCTCGGTTTACGGAGAGCTCATTTCATCATCCCAGCTCAGACACTGGCGGGACAGCAAGCTTTTCATGCCATTAAGACATCACTGTTGATGACTGACAGCGAGTAGTTCATCTCGAAAGGCGGCCATTTCCTCGAAGACGACATTTCACTTTTTGATGCTCCATTCTTCAATATTGGTCCTCAGGAAGCCAAGGTAAGCCTATCAAGATCCTGCTGTCGACCCTTGTCAAGCAAGGCACGTTGTTTACGGAAACTAGGCAATGGACCCACAAATGAGGTTACAGCTTGAGGTCGCATATGAGGCGCTTGAGAATGGTTGTATTCACTTTTTTCGAGCTCATCCACAAGATGCATGTGGCTGATAACCGGATAGGAGGGATTCCAATTGAACGAATTGCAGGTACCAAAACAGCCGTCTATGTTGGCGTATTTTCAGACGATTATAGCAACATTTTGCTCTCCGACCCAGAGACTCTGCCAATGCACCATGTTACTGGCACTGGTAAAGCGATATTCGCCAACCGACTCTCTTACTACTTTGACCTCAAAGGTCCAAGTTTCAGTCTCGATACCGGGTGCTCTGCGAGTTTAGTTGCGCTACATCAAGCCTGCCAAAGTATACGGAATGGGGAGTCTGATCAAGCCCTAGTGGAGGGGACAAATCTCATATTGATCCCAAAGACCACGATTTCATTGAGTAAACTTGGGTATGCCTTCCTCTTGCCAGCCGCTAGTGCCCAAACTAAAATCTAGGTGCAGGTTCCTCTCGGAAGAAGGTCGTTGCTTTTCATTCGACAGTCGTGAATCTGAACATGGTCGCGGGGAAGGGATTGCATGCATTGTCAGAAAATCTCTCAAAGACGCCTTGGCTGCCGGCGATCTCATTCGTGCCGTGATACGTAATACTGTTGTGAATCAAGACGGCAAAACAGCAGGAATCACAATGCCGAGCTCTGAGGCACTGAAGGTTTGCCAGCAGCATATGAAGGTATAAGTCGACAGAACCTCCCGTGCTTTTTGTCCCGTACTAATCAAGGGCAGATTTCGACCAATCTTCAACCTTTTCCTCCTCAAGGCCTTCGTCGTGCTTCTGTGAATAGCTTTGGCTACGGCGGTACCAATGCCCACGCAATTCTGGATGGATACGATTATCGCATACCTAATGCGCCTGCCAACGGCCACCCAGTTGAGATTTCCGACACGTCTGATGAAGTCTTGAGGTCCGCTGTTAATCATGCAACTATGAACCAGGGTTGGCAATGGTGCACCAACTAACTGCTCCACTATCAGTGGAACAGTTGGTTTCTAGTAGTTGATGGTGCAGTTTGAAGTCTGACAGTTGATAGTTGGTGCAGTTTGATATTGACAACCAACCGTTTCAACTGATAGTGAAGTAGTGTTGTTCAGACTCGGATTTTTTATGACTATTAGATCTGTCGTGTCACTAATTCTTGCTCTACGAGTTTTTTTTTAGTGTATAGGTTTAGGGCTTTTTGGCTTGGCATCCTTTTTGAGCTAGTGTCTTGGCACTCAGCCTTACATCTCTTTTTTTAACGCCTAATTAGATTTTATATCAAAACTGCTTCACTATCAGTGAAATCGATAGTTGATAGTTGGTTTCGATTTATGTGGTAGTTGGTGCAGTTTCGATATCCAAATCTCGTAGTTGGTGCAATTTAACCCTGAAAACCAACTATTTCAACCGTTGCCAACCCTGCTATGAACCACTCAACTCGGGACAGTCCCCCTCCCACAGTCCCCCGTCACTGATTTGCAGCTAAAATCAGCCTCCCGAGCATATAAGCTTTAGGTCCCGCCATTCTTTGGTGCAGCCCCCACCAAACTTTGGCGGGGTGTCGCGCCTGCGCAGCACAATATTCGGGAGAGACTTGCTTTTGTTCCCACATTGATTGATTTCGAGGTAGTGCCTCAGGGCGACGACGTGGTGCTCGGGCTACGTCACAAGTAGCTCGAAAGGAGTACAATAGTATCAGATGAAGGGCCCGTATCGCAAATATCCATTGCTAAGCTGTAGCAGTAGCATACACCAAAATCGGTAGTGCATGGGAGAGTTCATCCCTTGCTGAAATAGTCAATCAACGGCGCACCATTAGACCGCCGAACTCGGTGAGAAGACCGAGGTTGAACTCNCAATCATGAGGCTATACAGAAAGTCGATACGTGGTTGCGTCTACCTAACGCCAGGGCTCTGAGTCCAATAGAGGCCTGAAAAGGCATATCCTCGTAACCCCAGCGCTAGACTAACTCCCATGCTTCTAGCAGCATAGACCTGGAGTGAAAAACGAAGCTATATACATGCAACAGGCGTGGGCGGGCGGGACGAAAGAATGCTATGACTCTGAAAGAGATCAATTCGAATGAAGAGTCAAATGCAGATAGAAGCCAGCTACTTATGCTGCTTCCTAATGAGCTACCTCCCCTGTAGAGGACACGTATTCCAACATTCCAACCAAGGCCTGAAACGATATAAGCGATATTAAGGCCTACTAACCCCCTGTCATGCAGGCGTGACCATTCTTTGGTGCAGCCCCCACCAAACTTTGGCGGGGTGTCGCGCCTGCGCAGCACAATATTCGGGAGAGACTTGCTTTTGTTCCCACATTGATTGATTTCGAGGTAGTGCGTCAGGGCGACGACGTGGTGCTCGGGCTACGTCACAAGTAGCTCGAAAGGAGTACAATAGTATCAGATGAAGGGCCCGTATCGCAAATATCCATTGCTAAGCTGTAGCAGTAGCATACACCAAAATCGGTAGTGCATGGGAGAGTTCATCCCTTGCTGAAATAGTCAATCAACGGCGCACCATTAGACCGCCGAACTCGGTGAGAAGACCGAGGTTGAACTCGTTCATGCTGAATTAATTGCAGCAAAACGTTGGGTTAGAGAAGCCTCCCCAGCACCTGAAGGAAATATGTGTCGGGAAGCATGTCATCTCCCTTGCAGATACGGTCTGCCCTGCAAATGTTGGCTGTATCGCTGTGCTGTTGAGGAGATACCCATTCCACTCTCTCTTCTGCATCCGAGATGGCTTTGTAAGGCGCCGGAAGTTGTGGTGGGCTGGCAAATGACATTCGATTCGAACATCACACCGGCTAGTTATGCCTCTCTAACAGGTACTGTTGATTCTCGGAGGGAGTCCAGAGGTTCTTCGAGCGACAACGATGATCAGGGACCGCCACCGGTGACTACATCGAGGTATAACCGACGGGGACAGGACATGCTGGAGGCCGGAGCATTTTCAGCCTATCAGTTACATAAGCGGATTCCAGAAAGCCATCGCGCTGAGGAGTACACGAAGGAGGTTACAAAGGCCATTGGGAAGGTGAATGCAGCATTTGGACGCAAGTATAATACAAAAGATCCTTTATCACAGTCGTTTACCGTAGCCAAAAAGAGCGATGAGGGTCTGCAGTACAAGAAGGGTAACAGAAGACGTGCACTAACTGGGCGTGAGGCTGCTGATGAAGAAGATCGGACTAAACGTCAACAAAAACGAAAAGNCAGCACCTGAAGGAAATATGTGTCGGGAAGCATGTCATCTCCCTTGCAGATACGGTCTGCCCTGCAAATGTTGGCTGTATCGCTGTGCTGTTGAGGAGATACCTATTCCACTCTCTCTTCTGCATCCGAGATGGCTTTGTAAGGCGCCGGAAGTTGTGGTGGGCTGGCAAATGACATTCGATTCGAACATCACACCGGCTAGTTATGCCTCTCTAACAGGTACTGTTGATTCTCGGAGGGAGTCCAGTGGTTCTTCGAGCGACAACGATGATCAGGGACCGCCACCGGTGACTACATCGAGGTATAACCGACGGGGACAGGACATGCTGGAGGCCGGAGCATTTTCAGCCTATCAGTTCCATAAGCGGATTCCAGAAAGCCATCGCGCTGAGGAGTACACGAAGGAGGTTACAAAGGCCATTGAGAAGGTGAATGCAGCATTTGGACGCAAGTATAATACAAAAGATCCTTTATCACAGTCATTTACCGTAGCCAAAAAGAGCGATGAGGGTCTGCAGTACAAGAAGGGTAACAGAAGACGTGCACTAACTGGGCGTGAGGCTGCTGATGAAGAAGATCGGACTAAACGTCAACAAAAACGAAAAGAGGAAAATGAGAAGATCAAGAACGATAGATATGTGGAGCAAATACGCAAGGATCAACAAACCGCCTCCGCTTTTTCGCAGGCAATTTGGCCTGAAGAAGGTGGAGAGTCTTCCTCTTTGACTTCTTCTTTGACTCAGCGGCGCAAGTCCAGAGGNTATAACCGACGGGGACAGGACATGCTGGAGGCCGGAGCATTTTCAGCCTATCAGTTCCATAAGCGGATTCCAGAAAGCCATCGCGCTGAGGAGTACACGAAGGAGGTTACAAAGGCCATTGGGAAGGTGAATGCAGCATTTGGACGCAAGTATAATACAAAAGATCCTTTATCACAGTCGTTTACCGTAGCCAAAAAGAGCGATGAGGGTCTGCAGTACAAGAAGGGTAACAGAAGACGTGCACTAACTGGGCGTGAGGCTGCTGATGAAGAAGATCGGACTAAACGTCAACAAAAACGAAAAGAGGAAAATGAGNTGAGAAGATCAAGAACGATAGATATGTGGAGCAAATACGCAAGGATCAACAAACCGCCTCCGCTTTTTCGCAGGCAATTTGGCCTGAAGAAGGTGGAGAGTCTTCCTCTTTGACTTCTTCTTTGACTCAGCGGCGCAAGTCCAGAGGCCTTGGGAGAGACGATGTGACGGATTTTGACAATCCTTTCTCCGTACACGGTAGCGACAGCGACGTTCAAATTCTGGGGACACAGCCTACTCAGAAACCCAGCCGAGTACCTTCGGAAGACCGTATCAACACCCCAAATCCATTGATATCAGAGCCGTCCTTGAATGACTTCATCAATGTCGATGATTTTGACGATTTTCCCCCTCTTTCACCGTCTCCGCCTGCATCGAGAGCCCCACCTCTTCTAGAATGGCCCGGTCGACGCAGTCAACAGCAAAGACTTGTTCTACCAGAAGACCTGGATCCAACACCTTCAGCAATGACTCGGGTCCGGCGAGGTGTAGCCTCCAAGTCTGAAAAGCAGGCTAGATGGGAGTCCCAGCTCCGTCACGACGAGGAGGATAAGGCGGAGCGAGCGACTGCTAGAGAGGCTGCGGCAGCGAGAAGGAAGGCGAAGTCTATGAAGCCTAGGGAGGAGGATGTTAGCCAATTGGCTGATCATTTGTTAAGTTCTTCGCTGTAGAGTAGTTAGTGCTGATAATGATCCACCTTCTCAATATTTAGAGATCATTAAGCGATATTTGGCCTGGTGGGGTACATACTTTAGTATGGTAACCCCACCAAAATTAAGGTACCTCGGCAAGAACGGGAGGCTGATTTTAGCTGCAAATCAGTGACGGGGGACTGTGGGAGGGGGACTGTCCCGAGTCAAGTGGACCGATTGCTACTTACTTTACTGCATTACAACTCCTCTTGCGCTTGTTGGAGCACGGTAAATGCGCGCCTCGTGCTCAATCGATGACCCTCGAGCTTCTGAACTCAGGAGCTACTACGAATCTCTTCTGGCTATTCAAGAGAAGTATAAAGAGCGTGTGAAAAGCCACCGCCGGGCTCTTCTGTACTCTACACATACAGCAATTGGTAGATGGCTAGGAATACTGCTTTGCCTGGATTCTCGCATGCTTTTTTCTCCTCCGGGGCTGAATGAGAATCTGTTCGATTCTCTGGGGCTTTGAGGGGGTGTTTGGATATAGCAACTGAGACGGATAGATGAATAGGTGAAGGATTGGTATTTGATAGCATCTTATTTGCCAAATGTTACTTAGGTTCCAGGATGTTGATGGAATCCAAGCCAGAAATACCGACTCTCGTATGTGAGTTCCCGCGACTACAAATCCTGCTGTATGATGTATGGCCAGCATGAGCATTAGTCGGCGAGTCCTGAGCAAGACTAATTGCATAACTCCGCGTCTGTTTGCGAAAAGATCCGGGCTGGCTTTGCCTCCGTCCACCTCAGATCTACCTCAGATCCATTCATCGATCGATTGTGCACCCCAGAAGAGCCAGCCGTTTTGTATCAGCCAAGCGGCGTAAGAGGAGAACTTCGCATCCGGCCATCATTGAGCAGGTCGAGCGTCTCTGGGGAAACAATTCCGAGCGCAGAAGTCGTGAACTTCCTGTCCGGAACGTTGAGTGCCAAACCCCCGCTGTCATTGAAAGTGCCCAGCGATTCCTGCAGAGCCTTGTACCGGTGCATGAGATCGTCGACAGTGGCAAGGAGAGAAGCCTGTCTCTTTTGGAACTCATAACCAGGCAAGCGAAATATTTCGTGCGACGAGATGTTGGCCTTCTGCCACCATTCCACAGCATCGTCCATGGTTCCTGCAAATCTCTCTTTGATGCCATGAACCCTTTGGTGCTGGTCGCCCGCGTTGTTAGCTCTCGTCTTACAGAACACCCTGGTTTCACCGAATGGCAAGACATCCCTGATGGTTCGCACTCTTGAGGTGTTGTACAAATGCCAGGGTGTGATGGGCTTGTGCCATCCATACTGAGCTCCAGCCATATCTAAAGCATAACTGTCTCCATTCTTTGTCGTTACACGTATGATGGTGTGGGTATAGTCAGTACCGTCGATGATATTATTTCCGTACGTTCTCCTCAAGTGGTGCTTGGCGCCTTTGACGAAGTGGGTTACTTCATCAATCTCGGTACAGAGACCTATAAACAGTCAGCACTGGCGTCTAGAGCTCGGTCGAGGTACCCCAGTGACAACTTGCCTTTGAGCAAAGCTTTGACAACGTTGTGCATCAGCGACACAGCAGAACTGCAGCTTTGGTAAGTCAGAAGCGCTTCTTGGTCATGCACGTCTGGAACGATTGCGTGTGGAAACGGCGTCAGTACGCTGTTAGTCTTTTTGACTCTTGGATATATGAGCCAAGTTGTTCCGATTTTCTCAACTCTCCCGGGGTTCCACATGTAGGTAGTCTTGGTGTAAAGATAGAAAATCTGCTGCACCAAATCACCAGCACGGTACAAAGCTTGCCGCGCTTGCGCGGCTTTGCATTGAGCCTTGTGTTCAGTCCAATGTGCCTTTTGACATGCTGGGCCGCAGTACCATACGCTCGAGACTTGTCCATCGGTGGCGCTGGGCGTTGATCTGCAAGCTTTGCAGGTCTGCGTTGCCTTTTCTTCGCAGTTCAAGCATCGCTGCTCGTCACTTTCCAAGTCCGAGGCCATGCTGGTTAATGTCGATTGAGAGTGAAGACAGGAGATTCCAGAAGGGTTTAGATGTGTGCGACTAGGAGTCAAAGAGTAAAGGATGGACGCCTAAAGACGGATGTATTTGCTCGGTAATAAGGTTCGGTAGCTCAGGAGAGTGAGGTGATGCAGAGTCCAAGAGAGATGAGGGGGCGAGTGAAGACGGATGAGGCCTGACCGCACGATAATGAAGTATGCTCGCTGAGTCGTTTGATGAACGGAGTGAGAGAATGGTAAGTGACCAAAGGTAGATGAAGTATGATAAATCGTTGTCAGAGCTCGATTATTGGGTGCACTGAGGTTATGTGGAGTTCAAAGTAGAAGTGTGAGCGATTGGTAATTGGTCCCTCAATACTGAGGTCAATGGTTGAGAGAAAAGAGGTGATGAATTATCAGCTTCTATGTGTTTTAAAGTTTTGCTTTCAATGACTGGTAAGGTGAAATATGAGAGCGGCGTTAAATCCTTGAATAAATCGAGGCTAAGCCTAGAAGTGCAGATAGATTGAGCAAACTCACCGAAGGTGCCCTATTCCCCGCTTCTTGTTTGAACATGTCATCTAGATTACCTGTGCCACCTTCACATGTTACAGAATCTACGACCCCAGCCCCTTCTATTGTCACGTCATTCCTAATGCTCGGTGAACTACTTCTCACATCACGGATTTTTGATATTTGCTCACACTACCATACTTGGCTTGCCATGCAAAAAAGTACAACAACGCTGCCAGCGGCTGACCCACGAGACAGAAGCTTATCCAAAAGATACAATTACCTAGTACCTTTCCGTTGATACCTTCCATTCTCTCCAGCGGCAATGTGAAGAAGATCATCGGTATCTGCACGATCATCCCAATGAACGCAACACCTTAGAAGAAATCTTGGTTAGCTTCCAGCTTTGGCCGTAGACGACATTGCAAAAGAATATGAGAATTCAGCGTACCAAGAATGTTGTGCGTTGGGACCCCCACCAGCAGTTCGTGCAATACCCCACTGAACACAAAAACCCATGCGCTCGCCGCGTTCGAACTCCACCCCCTTCCAACTAACGGCGCGTAGATATGTCTCTTCATAAAATGATAAACAGGCTTATTCCAGGTCCTCCAATACGTGCCGACGCTCGGACTATTCCACCACTCCGTGTAAAATTCCCGGTCGCCAAACCTCATGATTTCGGCCAGTGCGTTGAGCGCAGATTGGAAAACGGCGAAGAAGCCAGCCAGCCAGATAACTAGGCTGATAGTGGAAAGCTTCATTAAGCGCTCAAGTATGGAAGGGAGGTCTAGAGAAGCAATCTTGAAAAGAGAGTTGTGGAGGAGAGGAGCCGCGTACTGGGCGGATGCGAGCCAGATAAAAATACTGAGGCTGGAAGCTTCGGCGAGGCGCTTTGCAATGAATGACCAGCGGATGGTAGATGTGCGGGGATACACTGGCTGATAGACTAGGGTGGGTGCCCACCAGAAGAAAGAGAGGTTGCCAAGGGTAATGTTCCTTGGATACGGACAGGCCAAGTAGAACTCTGGGATCGAAGATACGTGATCGGACTTCAAGAGGGCATGGCGTAGGTCACGGTTAGTAAAGGCGTACGAACAGATCTTGAGCCAGACAATAATTGCATGTACTTCTGAAATGGTGCCGATGAGAGGATGATGGATCAGGTTATACACCGTAAGACTTGTGACGAGGAGGGAGAGAGTGGCATTGATCCCGTGAGCCCAAGCAATGGTAAGCCATGTCGTTCGGAAGCTTTTAGCGGCCTGTGCACTGTTGGGACGGTTCTCCGAGTCCCTTTTGACGCGACCAATGGCACCTTTGGCTTGGTGCGCGGCGGCGAGTTCGATAATGTAGGCGACGAAGAGATGGCAAGGAACAAGCAGGTAGAGAACAAGACCGAGGAGAATGTCTTGCCGGCGGTAATCGTGGCAGCTTATACAAATGAGAACTCCGTACTGGGGATCCTGTCAGGGTCGCATCAATCAAAGCATAGCTGTAGTCTCTCGTACCTTCATGAAATTCTCAACAACCAGTCTTAGGTTCATTACGACTGTACGAGCTCCTGGTTAGTCTTAGGGGATACTTACGACAAGGTCGCAACGTTCAAGCACGTACTCAATACAATAACCATTAGGTTTCTAAATCCGAGGAAACTGGGTGTCTGCTCAGTATCGCGGCTTAAGCAAGAGGTGCGAACTCTCGAGTGAACTGCAGCAATGTGCCGGTACTTAGACGAAATGTTCCTTCCATTGGTGCCAGCAGCAGCTCCATCAGCATGAGTTGGCTTGCTTAGAACATTATTCCCATTGGCATGAGCCGGAGTTGCATCGGGGCTCGCTATCTCCGGCGGGCTCAACGTGCGAACAATTGTTGCCATTGAAGCAATTGCTTCCTCGCGCTCGGAGAAATGAGGCTCTTTCTCTGAAGGATCCATTGCCGGAACAAGAGATCTGGAGGGGAAACTCCAATTGGAGTTGAGCTATATCAACACAAGCATTTTTGGGGCAGAGCTTCTAATACGACAGACGATGGAAACGTCTGATATTAGGGTAGTAGGATATTTGGGGACTACCATGTACAACATTTTTCCGGTTGGGGCAACTTAGGCACGTCACTTGCAGATCTCCCGAATTTCGGCATGTGCGCGCTTGACGCGTCAAATCAAGCTTTCAGCTGCTCAAAGAGCTGCCTTCCGCCATGATATTACATGCAGGGTGACCATGGACAGGGAATATCAGAGCAGCGGCTATGGAGGCGGAGGTGGAGGCGGAGGAGGAGGTGGATATGACGGTCCTCATCGTCGGCATTTTGGCAGAAGTCAGTGAATCACCTATTGACCACCCTTTGCCTCAAGGGCCCATATGGAAGCTCATATGACACACTACAATTACATGCGCTGACTCCAGAACAGGGCCTGTCACTGACTATACCTCGTCAATGATACAATGGATGCGACATCGGCAACCACGATACAGGGGAGGAGGGCGCATGGAGATGGAGAGGCCCAGCCCAAGCTACATCGTCGATGTATGTAGCTCCACAAGAATTCAAGCTTCGGCCTTGTTGACTCTTCCCGTTGGGTAGATGCTCCCGCCTTCTGCAAGGCCAAAAAATGCCGCGGATTCCATACCTGCGAAACTCCTACACTCGTCACTGAACAAAGTCAAGCATCCAATAAATGTCGTGAAATGGACACCTGAAGGCCGACGACTGCTGACAGGCTCGAGTATTGGAGAGTTTACATTGTGGAATGGTATGGGCTTTAATTTCGAAACCATCTCACAAGTAAGTAATGTTCCATCTGGTGATGTGGTAGGTCTGATTGATTTTCTCGACCTAGGCTCATGACAGCGCCGTGCGAGCGGCGGCATGGTCACACGGTGAAGATTGGCTGATTTCGTCAGAGCAACATGGCATTGTAAAGTACTGGCAACCTACATTCAACAATGTCAAAGTAGTTCAAGCCCACGGTTTCAATGACGCCGTTCGTGATCTCGCATTCTCACCCAATGACAGCAAATTCGTGACCGCCTCCGATGACAAAACGCTCAAGATCTTCGATTTTGCTGGAGGTAGCGAAGAGTCTGTGCTTACTGGCCACAGTTGGGACGCCAAGACCGTAGACTGGCATCCTTCCAAGGGCCTGCTCGTCTCAGGATCTAAGGATCATGATGTGAAACTGTGGGACCCTCGCACTGGCAGATGCCTCACCACGCTTCATGGACATAAGAACACTATCTCGAAGACCAAGTTCGAGCCGAACAGAGGGCAGTTGCTTGCTACGGCGGCGCAGGATCAGACAGCCCGTATCTTTGACCTACGAATGATGAGAGACATCTGCCTTCTGCGGGGAAACCAGGATAAAATCGCGACTTTAACCTGGCACCCTATTCACAGTTCATTGCTATCCACTGGTGGCGCTGATGGTAGCATATGTCACTTTCTGCTCGATGAACCAAATACACCACCGGGAACGGCGACATCGACGTCTCTACCTCCGTACGATAGTGCGGATCCAGCTAGCGCACCTGCGCAAACGATATTTCCGGCCCACACGATCAGATACGCGCACGACTTCGCGGTCTGGTCCATCGATTGGCATCCCTTAGGCCATATCCTGGCCTCAGGGTCGAATGACCGTGCCACACGTTTCTGGACACGTCCAAGGCCGGGAGAAACAGACTGCTTCAGCGACAAATACCACCTAGGCGATGCGGCGGCAGAAATGCAGGGTACATGGGACAGACGTGGCGGACGAAAGGTGATGCGCGAAGACGAAGAGCAGGAGTTGGAAGACGAGGCGGACGGACTGCAGGACCAAAAGATGCCTGTCAAGCAGCCTATCTTGCCCGGTATCCCAGGCCTGAACCTGCCTACTAATGGTACAAGCGACGCACCTCCGGTCCGAAGATACCCCAACATACCGAACATACCGCCCCCGCCTCCGAATCTTCCCAATGGCCTCGCAGGTATGGACCCGGAACAGTTCAAAGCCATGCTTGCGAGCGGAAATCTACCTCCTCCGCCTCCACAATATGGCGGCGCCCTACCGCCACCGCCTCCGAACTTCGACATGTCAAAATTACCTCCCGGTCTACTGCCCCCAGGCTTCCAACCGCCGTCCGGAATGCCGCTTCCCCCTCCCCCTGGTGGCTTCAGTGGCTTGCCGGGTATTGACGCTGATGGAGCGGGCTCCGGCGCTGGAGGAGTCAGGAGGAGGGGACCGTTACCGAGTCAGGAGCAGAGTCTGATAGAGGAGCAGAGGAGGGGGAAGTATAGGATTGCTAGGTAGGAATGTTTGGCGTTTAGATGTAACGCAGTAAACGGATCGAACTTCGAAGGACAGTTCAAGGGGCCATTGATCTTAGCATCACCTTTCATCGAATAGCAAGCTATCTAGTAATTTGATTCTATCCTCATTTACTCTCAAGATACCAAGCCATCTTCAACCCCAAGTATTTGGGCCTCTTCCTGATCACCTTGCCTAGGCAGCAACCTTTTTCTTCCCTTTCTTCCCCCCTTTCTTCTTCTTCTCTCCCTTCTTTTCTTTCCCACTCTCACCACCAACACCACACATCTCCCTCGCGAGCTTCAGAATCTCCTCCCCGAACTCCGGATGCTTCCCCTTCTGTCCCGGGTACGTAGACTCGGTCATCATATCCAGCGCCCCTTTCATCTGATCCGTGATCAACATGCCCGCATAGACAGACCGGCCGCGCGCGTCGTTCCACTTCTCGTTCTCCTCTTCGGAGAGATCTTGCAGGGTAGGGTCAACGTTGTAGAGCATGCCCTGCAAAAACGAACATCGAATTAGCGAACCGCGTTCCTCTTGTGTAAAGCACTGACGTAAAGAGAGGCGGGCGGGCTACTTACGAGAGTCCTGCCTACGAAATCCCACATGAAGTACACGTTATTCTTGCTCGCGGCGGGCGTCATGTATATCTGTTGGAGATTCGGCGCCATGGCTGGGTGGTGAGCGAGTTTGTCGAGGAGAGTCCGCAATTGCTCGGCGAGCTCTTTCCATTCGGGTGCAAGGGTCACGGGTGGCAGGGAAATGCGGGTGAGGCCGTTCGTGAACTCCTCGCGGGTCGAGGTGTTGGGGTCCATGATCTGCGAGTTCGGTCGATGCGCAATCGATGCAGAAGGGTTGGATGATAGGTGTTTCAGGTCTGCCTGTGAAGTGACGCACAAGGGGGGAGACCTTGACGCATTGACGTAATTGTTTACGCGTCGTAGACGCGAAGTCACGTGTCGTTTGCTTGTTTCCCTTCTCCAAACGTCGGAACTTGCTTAAGTATAAGCGGCTTCGAAGATCGTGATGTGAGAGGTGGTGTACTACCAATGCCTCAGCAGCTGGTCATCTGCCGAGAGCAACGTCCAAAATCATCCTTGGGCAGGATAATCGGTCTCGCCTTGACTGCCGCTCTGAGATTTCTCCGTTGCTCGTGGAGAAACCTTAACTTACGCGACAACGCTGCGGAAAAAGTAGACATTCCGTGGCTTCCACCTTGCTGAATCAACAGTGACATTGGACTGTGCATTACACGCAGCAATCTCATCTACAACTTTCGTCTGGACCTGGCCCAAATAACTGCGCAGCTGGTTCTGCCGGTCATTGCCTTGCTTGTCCCAGTACACATCAAAATCCCTGCTTAGGCATGTCTTAACAGCATCTTCATACCTTACACCAGTATACCTCTTCAAATCCGAGATCGGACCACTCATGACCATCCTCTCAATGAAATGTGGATCCGACGTGTGCGTTTGAAGAGAAGGCCGTGAACTGCCGGACTGCCTTTGTTGGGCAACGTTCCGCCATAAGCCGATCTCGTACAGCATGACACCTAGATTGTACATGTCGAACAATGGCTGGAAAAATCGGGCGTTGGGGTCTTCGTAGTCTGGGCGGCGATAGAGGTCAACCTCTGGGCGAGCTACAAGCTTTTCGGATTCTTCGCCTAGTTGATTGGGTCGCGAGATGTCGAAACCTATGGAGTTACGGTTTTCGAAGATTAGGCTCATCTCTAGTACTCGGTTTCGGCCAGAATAGGATTATCTTGGATTTGATGGTCTTATGGGACCAGCCAATGTTGTGTGGATCGAAGTCTATTGAGAAGAGGGCCTTAGCTAAATCGAGACGTTCTCCCAATTCTGGATTATCCCTCGGCTTAATTGCGCGCGTCAAGGCTTGACAGAGTATCACAGGGGTCTGGCTGGCTTCAACATCTTGTGATATACGGAAGGTCTAGCTCGTGACGTTGATGTTCTGGTCCAATTAGCCGACACAGTGAAGAACCGAAATGCCTAGCGGTCTCAGGTCCGTAATCAGTATCTTCGTCAACTATTCGGTTCTCCGCCGGAATGCAGCAGGATTCTCCTGGCGCCAGGTATCGTCCTGCCAGCCACCCCAGTCGACAATGATGCTTTGTTGTCCACAGCACGCCATCGCTCGGACTTGGTCTATCTAATAGGGTACGCTCTGAAAGTGCACTTGTCCCATCTCGAAACGGAACTCTGAGGTTGAATCGTGGGTTGCAGCATCTGGTTGATGTGGGAGCTCAGTGTGGTTCCCTTGCTCAATGACGCTGCGTGCGCTCGCCATTCTTCCAGGGTCTTTTTCCTGGAATGAACAATACTTCGACGCATTGACAAATCTGACAGTCCGCGAGATACGAGTGATCGTACTCGTTGTGTACATCAGTGGAGATTTGACCGCGAGAGTCAGATTCCTGTTTTTCATTAGGTAATTCGGTCTGTTGCCCATAATTTTCCATATTTTCATTGTGCTCTTGAAAAGTATCCAAGTTTTAGTTGAAGAGCCTCCAGAGCCCCCAATTATTCAAAGACATTTTGACCCTGTCCTGATCATGTTTTGGTAAAATGTGACTCACCGGGCTCCAACTTACAACGTTCGATCAACACGTCCATTCGCAACTCTTGGTACGTTGACGGAAGATGTTTCAACTCCAAATAAAGATTGTAGGCAGCCGTCACTGCCGTATACGTCTGTACGACTGCTGCTATCACCCCAAGTTCCAGCCCTGCTGGGTCCATATCTGCAATGACAGATCGCATTTAAACGCCCGCAACTACCATGCCATGGAGGAGAAACAGCCAGTCTATGCAGGTGCAAGAGGAGTGGTAGATGTCGTCACTGTAGATGCACGTTCAAACCCGCCGTCGTCTTGATGAGTGCCAATTTGGGAGCAAATTGGGGCGGCTTGATGCGACTTACTACGACTCAGCTCTAGGCTATATTTGAAGACTAAGGTAAGCACAGCACAATGCTAGTGCCGAACCAGAAGCAATGATTAGGAAGGCGTGGGAAAAGGAATGTTCTGATTTGATCAACTGTTGAATCGACAGTTCGCTTCACATTTTGGACGATAGAATATGCACCACTCTACTCAGTACGAACTAGGGAATGGTGGTGCAAGTGTCAATCGCAGCGCGACATGCATCTTTACTGCCAATGATATTTGATGCTTGTTGCGCTAAGAAGGCGCTAAATGCGCGATATTGCGACGCTACCCAGGCGCCCAAGCCTGACCACACCCCAATGGCAGGAGCCAACCTATAAGCCTCATCCATGGCTTCGCCCCGTTCTGAATACCCCAAGAGGCATACAGTGGATGAACATGCAGCTAGTATCCTTTATCTTCCCGCGATTCGTCTGTCGGAATTTATTGCTGCTGCCATCTGCAAGCGAGGGAAGAGACGAAAACCACCTGCAGCTCCTTAAACCCCTTCTCCTGTTGCTTCCCTCCCCTTATTTAATTCACTTTAAGCTTGCCATTTTCTTTACAGTTCTCATCTTCATCGCCATGGATCACTTCGAGACATATACAACCACTTTCCCCATACGATCTCGTCGTCTTAGGAGTTCCACCATCCCGGGGGCCACCCTTCATCCGGCGATATATTCTACGTCTGCAACAACTTTGCGTGATAATCTTATATCATTTCTTTCCTACGTCAAAACTCGCGATATTCCTATACTTCCCGTCACCCAGCCAGATGTTCGCTCTGTCCTTGGGCAAGGTGCGTCCTTTCTCGTCAATGGCGCCGAGGTCCCTGAGACGTATACCGATATGGTCTCGGGGACCGTTTATCCCCAGGGTAAGATGGTAGCCTTCAAACGAGCATTACTCAGCGGCGACATGCATCCGATTCAAGACCGCATTCGTGTACTGTTCAATGAGATACTCACAATGCAGCATCCGCCACTACTAGCCCACCCGAACATAGTCAAGCTCTATGGAGTTGCTTTCGAGACAGAAAATCCGGGCTTGGGCTCCCCGCAAAACGCAATACCTGTCCTAATTCTCGAAGTGGCTGAACTGGGAAATTTGGCAGAAGTGCTGGAGACTGCGAGGAAAGAGGAACGGCCGCTGAGATTTGAGGACAAAGTCTCGCTATGCCTTGACATTGCTCACGGCCTGGAGATACTTCATGCTTGCGGTCAGTATTCCTAGCTCTACTATCTGCTGAGACGTTGACACCTTTTGTACTTGCTGCGTCTTTCAGGATTGATTGCCGGTTCCCACTAGTTGAGGCCTTTTCCGAGAATTTTCCTGTATTACACACTGTGCATGTAATTTGGCACGCTCCACCTTTCCAGCGAAGGACCTTGCAAAACCCAAAGGCTGATCGTGGGCTGCTACTGACCATAATCCCTTCCAGATATTGTGCACGGAGACGTCAAATGTGAGAACATTCTAGTGTTTGAAGGGGAAGATACCTTGAATCCTCCGAAAGGTAGAGGTGGGTTCTACCGCGTATCTTCTTAGAAATTGCATTTATACAACAGTCGTAGGCTTCAATCTTTGTTGCAAGTTGACCGACTTTGGATGCATTCGGCTGCCTGATGGAGGGGTCCTGCTTGGAGGCAGCCGACCTTGGCAAGCGCCAGAATTCTCGCGTGGAGCCTTTTTCAATCTTGACGAGGCGAAGAGAACCGATATCTACAGCTTTGGCATGTTAATTTGGAGAGTCTTTCTCGATGGCGATCCTTTCAAAACACTCGGAGAGTTTCAGGGTAATTATAAAGAGCAGCGACAGCAGAGAAACGAGGCAATAGCTTTACTGAAAGACCAAGATCAACTGGTACAGCATGTCTGTTGTTCTTTGGCTTTGTCCGAGAAGTTCAGCCGGCATCAGCTTGAGATGCTCTGCGAGATCGTCACTATCACTCTGATCAAAGACTCTACGAGAAGGGAGCTTGATGTAACAAGATTGATCCGGCTCCTAACCCCAGACAACTGGTTTGAACCACGACATCCTGTCCTTCCGGAACGCATACCAGTGGATGTAGACGCTCAGCTTCTCGATATGGAAAAATGGCATTCCGAATTTGCGAATCGGAGTCCCCTCGTTCAAGGATTGATAGCATCTGGCTTCAAAGACTATGCCGAAGGTTTCTCGAACCAGTCTGAAGTAGCATCCGCAGGAAAACGAACCGCTGCCGCGTATCAGCTGGCCATATGTTATGCAAATGGTTTCGGCGTTCATTTCGAGCCTGATGAGTGTCTCCGATGGTTGACGCTCGCAGCCGATGGAGGTTCGCAAAAGGCACACGAAGCGCTTCCAAAGATACTTCAAGCGTTCGATGCGGATCCAAAAGCTTCACTTGAGTCCGAATTAGGGGTCGATGACGCCAGCTCGATGCTCAGCTCATCATGGGCCTCGGACCTCGGTGATGAAGACGCCTTAGTCCACATAGCTGGCGAGCACAATCGTAACTCCAACAGAGTAGCGCATGAGGAACCAGATGCTTATTATGTCTCCACTCTCCTCAATGCGGCGGAAAATTGCAACTATGTTGTCCTGGATAAATTGCTGTCCGACTCTGCGAGACCAACTTTGTCCGAGGACGGTGTAAGTGAACCTTCTTCGAGAATTTCACCAAGCTCTTCACCACTTTTCAATTTACAGATCAGACTTTGCGAGCGAGAAATCCATCATTACCCCTAAAAATGCTGCAGATCCTGGACCCTCTGCTCCATACTGATTCATAATGGTACAGGTGTCTCCGATCCACTTTCTGTCCTCTTGGGAGGTTGGAAAAGCGCGTAGCCTCGGACTTCGATTGGTCAAAGCTGGTGCAGATGTGAATGCTGTTGCAAAACGTGGGATCACAGTTGGGGGTACTCCACTTATGTGGGCAGTGTACTCAGGCAATCTGGAGCATGCAAAGATCCTGATCGAGCTTGGTGCTGAATCAATGATCTCAACAGATGATGGCGAAGATGCCCTCTCATTCGCTGCAAGGTTGCATTCAGCTATCCTTCTGCGAGTTCTGCTGGAAAACACCCGCTCCATTCGAGTCCGTGGTCATTTGAACCGGCTGATCGAAGCTACGCTTGGAGGGCAGAGTCGATTCACACGCATGACAAGACATGGAGAACACTGGATCGCTGCAGCAGGAGAGACTTTGCAGGTCTTGGAGGACTGGCACACCTTGTTGTCCCAGGCGGAGAACTTTACGCTTCTTTTGCTCCCAGCGCTGAGATCAAGCCTGAGAACTCCCTACGGTACGTTCAATGTGAACTCGGCCCTTCCCGCCCTCAGACTGGACTAGAATGGACTTGGTAGAATATAAGTTTCACTCGAAAAGTCCATTACCTTTTTATGTCTTTGCATCTTTCATCCCCACCAGAATCATGTCTAAAACTGAGAAACTGACTGATATCCCTCACAGGTCGGATGAATACTGACGTACAAGTCGGCTGCTTCAAAGACAATGGTATCCAGCCATCGCAGCTGACTGGGCTTCTCCGGGATAGCGTGACAAGCTTCAATACGCCATTGTTCAATGCTCTGCTTTACTACGGTGTCCCTGTGACTGAGACCTTCGAACATTGCAAAACCCTACTTCACCTTAGCACGAGGATACCAGATCACAGCCTCGCATCTCAAGAATTTGCGCCTCGCCTACTCGTACTAGGCGCTCTCCTCGACGTTCAGGATGAGCAAGGGATCACTCCATGGATGGATGCCATACTCGGTCGGAAATGGGATCTAACAGATCTACTCCTGCAAAAGGGCGCCGACCCTCTCATTACCAACAAAGAAGGATTTGACATACTCGGTCTGTGTATCAACGCGATCAATCTCGGCTCCATCAAGTTCCTCTTCAAATACTGCGAAGAGAGACACAAATTCCGCCAAGCCGACTCCTTCATCGTCAATAAATCAAAGCACATCAGCGCATTGCAACTCGCCGCGGCCATCCCACTGCCCCGTGCCCACGCCATGAAGCTCGAAGTCATCGGCACCTTCCTCGCCGTCCTCGCCAAATTTGGAAAAGAGCCCTCGCAGCTAACATTCCGCTCCGACGGCATCCTGCCAAACGCAAGCGCACTCGACATTGCGGCTTCCATGGGCAACGTGCATGCGGTCAAGAGCTTGGTCAAGATCGGCGCGCATCTAGGAGCGGACGGGAGCCGGGAATCGGCTTTGCGCGTGGTGCGGGCGGGGCTGGAGACAGCCGAGGGGTACATGGAGAGGAAGAATCTGGAACGTTGCGCTTTCATCGTCGAGCATTGGGATGATGAGGGGACGCAGGCGAGGAGGCTGGCGGACGATTGGACGAATATGAGGACGATTGATGAGAGTCATGTTAATTCGAGCTGGGAGACTGCGGGCATTTGATGGGGTGGAGGCCGATTTGGAGACTTCGGGGATGCTTGCGTATATGAATAATGCCTTATGATTTCATGAAAGGTAGTGATGTCTATCTTGAACAAGCTAGCGTACTTTCAAAAGAACGTTGCCAGAACTGAAATTCGAGCTTCCAGTCTCCCGATACCTTCCAACTGCCTCTACGTAAGATGTATGGCCTCAAGCCCCGGTCCAAGATATCTGCAGCCTCTCAATATTTCGAATGACCCTACTTCAGCGCTAAAAGAGAATAGTCCAACAAAGCATGCAGCGTCGACCTTTTGTGGTGTCTTCACCATCTTTGTGGTCATGCCACCTAGTCAATATCGACGTCAATGGGGTTCCTTGGGTCGAACCCGCGATTTATCAGTGATTCATGATTCCACTCGTTTCTCGAAGGTGGCACCGCTTGAGAAGATGGCGGATTGGGCTCGTTGTTGGTGTCGGTTTGGGTGGGGTGGTGTTGGTTGTAAGGACAAATCCTAGTCCGGATAGTGTCAGTGGCAGCTCGCTACAAGGATTAAAGTGGTCAAGACGATAAAGAAAGCAGCTATTTGGACGAACGAGAACAGATCTTAGTACTCACTTCCAAATTCGGACACGCAGATCATCTGAGGAACACGTCGCAATAAGCTCACCAAGCTTACCGACTGCGAGACGTGGCGCTAGAAGCGTAAAGATATGTCAACAAAAGCGCTGCCATGTTTTACCACTGTGGAGAAACAGACCAAGCAGGAGTTCGTATGCGGAGGGTAGCGGTTCGTTTTTAAGCAAAAGTATGGCTCTCTCGGTATCAGGATCCCACAGCTGGAAACCCTCTTCTCCGGAACTGCTCACAATACAGGATGAGTGAGGCAAAGTCGCCGTGCTAACATAATGATACTAGCGCACCCGTCAATTACGGTGACAACCAAGTTTGAATGTGTTGTGTGTCACTAACGTTGTGGTCCTTAAGCTTCAAAATTTTCCTCAAAACAGGCGCATGCCTCGACGTATCTACATCCCACACTATGACAGTCGATTTGGTGTCGATAGAAACCAGTCGTCTGCTGTCTGTGTCAAATGCGACAGAGAACACAGTTCCCACGTGACAGGCGTAGATTTGGCTTGGCGAGAAATTCTGGCTGATAAGGCTGCAATTTTGAACATCCCAAAGCCAGATGGAATGATCCCGTGAGACAGCAGCTAGCTTGGAACTGTCGTGGGAAAACGCGACACTGAGCATCCTCTCAGCTACGGAAAACTCCAGCCATACTTGCGCGGTATTCCTGACAGACCAGACCTCTACATGACCTTTCTGATCTATGCTTGCTAAATGCTCACCATTAGTAGCATAATTTATGGTCCTCATGTCTGGTTGATCGCTCCCAAAGCGGGCCATGAACGAGGTCGCGGAATCCCATAACTGATACGGCGGTTAATTTACTGATTGCTGCACAGGAAGAGATATTACTTACTCCCAACGAACTATAGCTACAACAGAAAGCTAGGTTGTTGTTACAAGGGCTAAATTGAACATCAGTAATACAGTCCGAGGATAAGTGGCCGCCAGGGCGTTCAACGAGCGCTCCAGTCGACACATCGAATATGGAAATGTCACGCTCAATGGCGATTGCAATAAGCGTGTCGTCAGGGCTAAAGCACAGCGAGACGACATGGTCCGAGTGGTTCACATCATAGATGAGTTCAACACTAGTTCGACGCTGGAGATTCGGATTGTGTATGACATGCCAATCGTCGTGTACCTGTTTAAGGTCTGCAGGGATATCTTTAAGTGTGAGACTGGCTAAACCAATTTCCACATCAGTCACCGATGAACCTTCCGTGGCTAAGTATGAGTCTTGCTGGACATATGTGGTCTCCTGTACCGATGCAGACTCGTCTGAGAAACGTACGTCCTGCTCGTCTATACTTATACCGGTGTGCCCGTTTTGTGTGCTCTTACGTGGCTGGCTTTCATCCACAGAATAACACGCTTTGAGGGTGAAAAGCGACCTATCTTGCTGTGAGCGACGACTGGCTTCACCCAGCGAATCTGGGATTGAAGCTGTTCTCTCCTCATCATGGTATTGAGCAGCATGCCTTTTAGCGGCAGCCCGAGTAGAGAACCGCGAGCCAAAGAAGCCACATGTCGCCTCTGCACATCGAAACCTCGGTTTGTGGCTTTTCTCGTGGGTCTGACGGAGTTCCAGCGTTTTGTATCCTTGTAAAGCTCTAGGACAATTTGGGTATCGACAGAGGAAGGCACAGGAGTCATGCCGCGCTTTGAAGTCGGATAAGCCCGTGTCGGATACTTGCTCGCTTCCCAAGATCTCTTCCACAAATCTTTGATACCGCGCTCTGATTAGTGGAAACAGCGTAGGACCATGATTATTTTCTGAGTCTGCTGATCGAGAAATCAGCATCGAATGGTGATATATATTGAGACGTAGACGACTTACAGTAAGAATTTGCGTCCAAGCAATTGGTCACCGACATGCCCTTTCTATAGGCCACTGTATCATCAAGCAACTTTTTAACGGCAGGGGAGATGAGCAGAGATCGCCAAATGTTCCCTGAAGGTGAGAGTGCTACATCGCTGTCGTTCTGCAAAGCCCATCCTTTTAATGTTGCCAGTTCGTTGTACATGATCGCGAGCCGCTCCAGGGGTTCACGTAAGGCTAAAAATTCCGCCGCAATAGAATAAGAGCCTGCCGGTGGCTGTAGTAACGCTTGTAGATGATCAAGCCAGTAGTCGTTTGCATATAGATGTAGATCGTGAAAGCCTTGGCCGACCTCTGAGCGTAGCTCATCGTGCTTAAACTGAGGATCTACCAAATCAAGACTGGAAGGCAAGTAGAGGATGCAGGATAGTGCTACGGTAAGCTGGGATTTTTCAAGTCGGAGAGATGGCGAGATGTTGGACTTTTGTAGATACCTGGGAACAATAATTAACAACAGATGCAGCTCATTCATAAGTATACGAGCACTGACTCCCGGGCTGTGAAATGGATAAAGCTAACGGTGCCTCCAATATCGTCATCCGTGTCTAGTATGGGATGACAAAGACTAAGTACGTCTCCTCGAGGTCTAGTTGCTGCTGTTATCTGTGATACTCGTTCATCTAGGACAATTCCACTCTCCAATTCACATCTCTTCAAAGGACGCCGCGCCACCAACATCCAATGCAGAATGCGTATGGCCGTACGTTGGTTGACTGTCTTCCCATCGCCGCAGACTCGTAAGAGGATTCTCTCGTACCTGTGGTAATTTAGCTGGAAGTAAGACCATTATAATCACTCGTGTACCTACACGGCTTCAAGATCCACTGGAAGCGTATTAATAACCTCCCGTACGTCTGACTCAAAATGAAGGTCATCTAAAGTGAACATTATCAATTTGACCCAGAGGAACATCCCTAGACGATGTCAGAAAGGGGCCACGCATAAGATGAGAGAGACCAACCATTGGCCTTTGATAACAACTGACTTCCCAATTCGTCGATGAGGTCTGAATTGAACCGGTCTCGCAGATAGCGAAGCCGTGGTTGCACGAAGGATGCGATAGCACCGTTGATATTCTGGGGGCTGTCCTCAAGCCGGAAGCTAGGCTTAGTTTGTAACAATCTAGACATATCGCGAGATTTTCTGCTCGACAATAGGACTTTGCACGCTCCTGAAATCGGACCCCGAATTCTCACCAGATCTTCTATCACTTCGGCTTGTTCATCCTGTGGACATTCGTCGAGCCCGTCAACGACAATTCGAATTGCCGGAAGCGAAGTAATCATCTTCTCAAGTATGATACCCAGATTCTTTTTCGTGGCTCTTTGGCCATTGTTCGCAAATTCGTCGAGTATATAAGGTGCGAGCTCAGTACTGGCTGCTAATACTTGGGTTGCAAAGCTGCGGAGAACCTCTGTCGCCTGCTTCTGAAAACTCTGGTCGTGACTGAAAAAGTAAAAGATGGCAACGATGTTGGTTTTCTTCTGGATGTGCTCTATGAGCTTAGCACATATAACGCTTTTGCCTGTACCGAAAACTAGTACCAGGACCTATGACAAAGACTCGAGATTGCTCACCTGCTCCGGGTTTCCCGTTAAGCCACATCACTGAATTATCACGACTTAAGTCTAACCAGGAGACGATGCTTGGTTCTTTCAGGGCCCAGTGACTCTGCGTCCCATCGCTTGCTCTGGAAATTCTAGTGTATCGATCCTCTTGATCCTCGCTCGCACCAAACCATGCGATAGTCTCTCTGATATCTGAAGCGAGTCTTTCTCGCTCTTTTTGGTCCATATCGTGGATTCGCTCAGCCCGCCATTGCCTAATTTGATCCAATAGTGTGTTCCTCGAGATTTTAGCCTCAGCGATATTGATTGCGTTGGCCTCCTGGTCAATCAAATCTCAGTGCTTCCTAAGGCTTTCCAGGATTCCGTTGAATCGGAGGTTGAAAGACTTCCACAAGGAGTCAAAAACCAGTTTCCATGCTAAGACGATAACATACCATCGATTAGTAGGTTACAAGTAGGGTTAGGATATTTCACTAACAACGGCGACGGAAGAACATATATGCTCTTCTATGGAACTCTAGAATATCCTCATAGAAATGACCCATGACCTGTTGGAACTCGGGGTCGGTTCTGAATGCTGCAGAGAGTCTATCAAAACGCGGCATTGCCTCTCCAATCATCGCGTAGGCATCAATGAGCTTCTCTAAAGCTGAAATATGGCCTTGAGCGATCTGTACTAGCATTAAAGTCATGTCAGAGGCTCTGAAATGGTTGTTTCTCTAACCTGTAGTAGAAGCTTAATGGGCGCCTAGGCTGAGGTCAGCTTGATAGATGATGGCTTCGGAGCGACTTGCCCATATATAGGGCAAGTAGGGTGTTCCTTGACAAAAGACCTCCACCACCTTCGAGTACTGCTCGATCCCAGCCAAGAACGGCTGTATGCGATGGAAGCCTCGAAGGGATCTACGTGATTCGAGGTGGCGTTCAATGTCCCTAGCAGTAGTCCAAACGTCTTCCATCCTGGTTGAGTTGAAAGAGCGCACATCATCTTTAGCCACAATATCCCTAAGTCTCTCAAACGCGATATTGAATGACACAGGCGGGGTCACACTCGAGGCTGAGGCCATCGTGAATCCGGCAAATGAAGCCACTCAACGAATTGAATGGGCCCCTATGTCAATGAAAGACGAAATTTTGAAACCGAAAATAAAGAAGCACAGGGGTTTGAACGAATCTCTAGAGTGTCGGTATTGCTTTGTCTGAGGGGGGAAACAGGGGGTCTCTTAGAGTGCTTGAGCTTCATCCAGGCTTTCTATGTCATTACTGAAAAGCTTTGTCGTCCAGGAAACTGCCTTGCCAACATTGCAAGGCTGTGAGTTCAGGCTATGTCAGACGGCCACCATGGCAGAGCGTTGTGCTCCTGCATTAAGTCGTTCCCGAGGCTATGCGCCGCTGCATATCCGGTCGCCTCCGCGGCCAATCGCAGTACTGAGGCTGAGGCTGTGGCCGCCAAGGTATTCGGGCTGACGTTTTCGTCTCACCCTCTGATATACTCGTAGATGTCCCAGAGCTCAGTGGATTTTGATGGTTTGACGGAGTTTGTCCTAGAATCCGCGGCAAGTGCCTAAGAGCAGGGAATGGACCGTCGGGAAGTCAACGGAGATTGGCCGCGCAAACGAATACGCTTGGAGCACACCATCAAGTCTCAAGTTTCGTACAACTGTAGTATTATCACTAAGGCCAATACCGATGACGATAGAACAAGATAGGGTGAAGGGTACGGCTACGGTGTCTACGGCGAAAGACCGCCGAAGTTATACCCTGACTTGCCAGACTACGACGACGTTAGTTCACTCAATCGGAGCCTTGATACTCATGGACACGATTATCTCGTCACTTCATCCATGTTATCGACCCAGTCGACAGCAGCTAGGCCTGTTGAGTCCGCGGTCTGCGCTATCTCAAACCTACCAAGACACTCTGAAGTCTCCCCCAGCAACGGCTATGGCGGCCCAAAGGATGTCTTTACGAACGAGGTTTGTTTCGGCATGGTAAATATACATCTGCTCCGTGACGCTTTAGAGCCTTAGATTGACACTTTTTTTTTAGCTCGATACCATTCCTGTAGAACAACTTCACTATGAAGGTCTGGACCTTGATCCCCTTTCTATCCCAGTTTATTTCGGCCATGCGCCCGACATTCTACAGACCACCGATGGACGTATTGTTGGCAGACTCAATCCTCGTTACACCCAAATTATCACGAGTACTGCGAGACGACGACAGCATCCAATTGCAAGTATACTTGGTCCCCTCCACTTCTCAAAATACTGGTCATAGTCGGTCGAAACCTAGAGGCAAAAAGACAGCGCAACCGCGCGCTAAAAATGTGACTTTGTCCATAATTTTGTACGGATCCATGGACATATTTGAATCAGTAGGCGACTTCCTTTCCCGTTGCTCGGAATTTCTCCAACCTCCTTTGCGTTGCGATCGCAACGTTCCCTACTGTAACCCCCAAAGTCTGGCAGGCAAAGACGGAAACCCGACCATGACCTATCAGCTCCAAGGAGTCGGCCCAAATTCTACGATCGAGTCCGTAGCCCAGGACGCTGATCCATCCGCCGCCCTGGAGAATGAAGATAACTCCCCAGAAACCGAGGCACCAGCTGCGATAAAATCTTCCCTGTATAGGTACGTCTTGACCAGATAGTGATACTCGGCTCCACATTTCTCGGTCTTAGACTTTGGCTGACTCTTACTAGCCATCAAAAGCGGGCGTTATCGTTCATGCTAATGAGGGAACAAGATCAGAGGTCGTGGGTCATGCAAAAGGACCAATGGAGAGCCAGATTTGATGAGTGTGAGGGCATCACCAAGTGAGACTCCATGCAAACCTACTCTTCAGCCGGTGAGCTAACCCAGGTCAAGTTATGAGAACACAGTGACAGGCGAAATCTGCAACTTTCGACCTTGGGAAGTACGAGGAGGCATCCTTGCAGATGCCATGGGACTTGGTAAATCCTTGACAATTCTAAGCTTGATCGCGACCGATTGGCAGCAATACACAAATGGATACTCAAATCCGGCACCAACACTTCTAGTCGTGCTGCCGTCCCTGCTTCGAAATTGGGAAATGGAGCTCAGAAAACATCTTCATCCAGGCACTTTCCGCTGCTTGCTATACCACGGGGCCAAACGATCGGACGATATCGCCTGGATAAATGCGCATCAAATAGTCATCACAACGTATGAGGTGGTCGCTGCCGAATGGAAGAGCCTCGACAAGGGACCAAGACCCCTGTTTTCTTGGCGACGTATCGTCTTAGATGAAGGCAAGCCGCTTTATCCCCAACTGAATACGCAAGCTAACAGGTTCATCCAAGCTCATGAGATCCGTGTGGGCACCACTTTAAGGGCGAAAGCTGTCTGCGCTCTTCGAGGGGATTTGCGTTGGATTGTCTCAGGCACACCTATACAGAACCGATGGGAAGATCTGGCCAGCTTACTCAACTTCCTCAGAGTCTACCCCAATCGAGACATGAAGTCACTCACTGCCATGTTGGGGAAGAGTGCAGCCAATTCAGACTTGAAACGCATGCTGGCGCCAATCTGTCTTCGCCGATCCAAGCATGCAATAGACCTGCCGAATCGAACAGACAAGACCCACAGAGTGAACTTCGACGTCGAAGAGGCTAGTCTTTACAATAGTATCAATGTTCGCGTTGCTGCATTTATTGAACATCAGGCTGGGCAGGCCAGTTTAGGGTCTTACTCTAACATACTGACTAAAATAAATTCACTCAGACAGATATGCAACCTAGGTACATATTATCGAGGCGATATCAAAGCATCCGAGACTCAGACTACGGCGATGCAAGAGCTTTTCGACGGAAGGGTATCTGCCGGGGCCGCCGTCTGCTGCAAATGCGATAAGGATCTCTCAAAAGGGGATGAGGACAGCGAATCACAAATTTGTGACACGGAAGGTCTTGGGTCACCAGTCACACGGATAACTACGTGCGGTGAGATCATCTGTGCTTCGTGTTTCGCCCTCTCTAACACCGTGATGTGCCCCACCAATGGAAGATGCCGGCATCAGAACTCGTGTGAGCTATATCCGGTGAATTCGTCCGACTCGTCTGGCCTTTCGGCAGTTCAACCCAACTCTAGATTGCCCGTAAAAATAAGAGCACTCCAGGAGGATCTCCTGGAGTTGCCAGGGACAGATAAAAGGTAATGGCTCCAACGCTCAAAGGGTGACCCATTTCTCACACGTCTACCAGTATCGTTTTCTCCTTTTGGACTACCACTTTGGATCTTGCCGGAGCGGCACTGGACCAGATTCATCTACCCTACACACGTGTTGATGGTAAGATGCCTGCCAAGGAAAGACAGCTGGCCCTCGAAAGCTTTGTTCAGGATCCACGCGTTCGTACCATCCTTATTTCGCTACGTTGCGGCTCGACTCGATACGTGAAGCGTCTTGTCCTCCATCAGTCTCGCTCAGCATTGACATTTCTAGGCTCAATCTGACGGCTGCAAACCATGTATTCCTTATGGAGCCGCAATGGAACCCCATGGTCGAAGACCAGGCTCTCGATCGCGTGCATAGAATTGGGCAGACAAAAGATGTCACTACCGTTCGCTACATTGTGAATAACACCCTGGAGGAGGTACGTTAACATCGCCCTGATAGCCCCAAAATGCAATGAAAGAGCTCACATTTGAGTAGAGTATTCGCCATCAGCAGTCAAAGAAAAGAAATCTAGCCGAGCAAGCATTTGCTCTGGCTAAAGGGCACAGTGATTGGATGAAGGTGAGTACCGACTGTAAAGGTTGTAACAGATCGCTATTGACCGATGTGAATAGCAAATTCGGACGATGCTTTCTAACGTGCCATGATGAGGATGCCAGACTGAGGCCATTCGCACATCTTGAACGAATTCAAAGTAAGACCATCCATGTTTCGCTCAAGAGCCTCGCTGACGTAAGACAGACACAGACACAGACACAGTCCAGTGCAAGTCAGCGATGGTACTTCACAGGAACGACAACAAGAATCGCCGAGATCCATCGATCCACACAAGGATAGGATCTGGGTGAAGGACGCCCGTCTCCCCTCCCCGCCAAAAAAAAAACTGGCAAGCCGTGTATGATTCGGCCGCCTCGGGCAACCGTCCGCATGGCAGCACGGCGCTATGGCGGCGCTATGACATCGACAGCGTAGCTGTCCCACGGTGGCTGGGCGGTGCTTAAGTCTTGATAGTTGTGTACACGGAAGGAGATGGGTTCCGGTTGAACGGAAGCAGAACAGATAATCTGGCGTGCGTTGAATTCAGGTGAGGAAAAGAAGGAACTCGTTTTGTTGCTATAAAGTATATGAACGTGCGTCAGGAGAAGAGGGGGTATTTTCCAGCTCTCGATCAAGCATACGAGCAAACAGATAAGCTACAAACCACCAGAGCTCCATCAGCCGCAGCAACTTTATATATCATACAGCCATCTTCTCCCTCCACTCCCACCTCCACGGCGTAACCCTTTCAATCTGTATAGCCGTAGGGGCCCCCTTTCTAGCCCATAATCATCTGATATCCCGTCATCCCGCTCAGAACCATCAGCCCCAGCTCCAGCAGCGAAGACGACGCACTCCCAATCACCCTCCCGCTCCCATCCGACTTGTCCTTCCGGCAGTACCCAATCGTATACGCAACCCTGGCCACACACCACGCCGTACCGAGGGAGGCACTGACCACAGGATCTATCGCACCACCAACCAAACATTAGCCTATCTCCTATAATATCTCCACCCCCTCCCCTCCTTTACTCCCCACACCCCATTCTCCCGACTTCGAATCCATTCATCCCCTCGCACAAAACGGAGCGGGTATAGTAAAAACATACATTTCAACCCCCCAATCAGCAACGTGACCAGCATCGACGGCTGGTGCTCGAGGAAGTTGCCGTGGGCGCGCTGGGCGCAGTTGAAGAGGTACTTCTCCTTGCTCTCCTTGCACTCGGCGGCGCTGGCGTAGGCGTTCGGGTAGGGGACCTTGGCGGCGCTGCGGTGGGAGCGGGTGTTGGCGGAGTTGTACAGCGCGACGACGGCGGTGAGGGTGGCGGTCGCGAAGACGTAGCTGGGTGCAGAAAGGGTGTGCGTGTCAGTGGAGGGTCGTAGGGGGGTGGGAGATGAGGGGAGGGGAAGTTGGGAGGGGGGAGAGAGTGATCAATTGGAAGGGATGGATTTGGGGGCAGAGAGAGAGGGTGTGGTACCCGTATTCCTGAGGGACGGTGAGGGTGAAAGGCATGCTGAGGGTAGAGCTGGAGGCGATTTTCAACGAGAGATGAGGTATATAGTGTAGAGGGTTCTGTATCTCGGGGATTGATGAGAGATTGGGAGGATATGGGGGCAGGGAGGTTTTTGTAGGTAAGTAAATAAATAAAGCGTGGGGTACTTTTTTTCATGTGGATTGGCTTTGAAAGCCGGATGGAAATTCTGCCGAAAGCCGAGCCAAAAAAAAAGTTAAAAAGAAAAAAGGAGACGAGATGGAAAGGACAACGAGGCAATAACCAACATCAGGATACGATCAAGAAGAAGATACTTATTGCTGCCTAAAATTGAACCGTACGGCTTGTGGCTTGCCAATTCCTTGGATTCCCAGACAAGACCGAAGACGGTCCAATTGTTACACCGTGTCCTCTCGCTCTCCATCCGAGATGCTTAGGAGAATGGTTGTGCTAACTCTTCCTCTGAATGATAAACGAGCGATCAATCTTACCAAGTATATATCCTGGAGGATCATCTTACTGCACCTTTTCTTTTCGAGATGGAATATGGAAAGGTCAATGGTTGTACAGATACAAGGGTAGCTGACAGCGGCTGCTCGGGCAATCCCTAGCTCGGCAGGGGTAAAGAAAAAGGTTAGCCGGGTAGGCGTTGATATGACTTGACCCCATGGGACAAATTGACTCGGTGGAACATTGGCACATTGTATTCATCTCAATAAACGGCATCTTTACCTCAAATCACACCTCGTCAAGCGCACTATGTTCTAAAAAAAGTCGTCGTTATCGTACCTGGCTTCTAAGGAGACCTCACCGGCTATAATGTGGTTATTAGGGACCTTAAAGGGCAAGGCCACCGCGGAACGACGATCAAGCTTCCCAGCTGGAGCTGCGAAATTCCTTCGAAAACACGGGACGATGCCCGAGAAGTACACGACGGGGTCGACAAGCTGGTACAGGACGGCTACGACGTCACGGTCGTGATGCATCCAGCGGGCAGGTTCATCGCACCGGAGGGCTTAAAAGGGCCTGCTGACGCCCGACTTGTTGAAGGCTGGCAAAGCGGGCGGTGTCACGGGGTCATTGTACATCACTGCCTAATGCAGGTTGATTCGAGAGGAGGCGCCGCCAGCCCCATGGTTCTTATATGAGATCAGCGGTTGAGGATACTTGATTGGGAGGTAGGGTTTGGCAGATAGTCTTCGCGTCCAGGGCGACTATCTGTGGGCCAAGGGTCCTCGAGGTACACTTTTCAGTGACCTCCCAGACGCGGAGGCTGAGATGTGGACGAAGCGAATCAAAAATCATCCCGCTCACAATTGCAACTTCAAGACTTCTCAGGAACCTTGGAAGTATGTGCCCAGCGTCCATCTGAAATGGGCAGATGATGCGACAATTCCGTTGGCGTTGAGGAGTAAGTTCGCTGGAAAGATTCCAGGCTGCGCCATCGAGGTCTGCAACTCTGGGCAGTTGCCATTCGAGGCCATCATAAAGGCTGCAGGGAAGTCAAACAAAGACGCAACACAAGGGAACTGATAGCTAGGAATCTAAATCATCGATGATTTTGCCTATGGTAGAGAGGCAATCGAAGATGCATTGATTCTATTCGCTTTGCTCGTAATCATTTCCCTAACCTTCCAATTGTTAGAGGTCATCACTCATATACATCTCAAACTCCTTTGTTACACTCCGGGTATAGACACGCAACAGTATTTCAGCAAAGCAACCAAGCCTTCGGACAATGAAAAGCATCCTTAGCTAAATAGAAAGTGTGACAGACTCAGCTGCGCAGCGAACCGTGGCGCAACTGCGTGGATCTTGGGCACGAATATTGATACGCATACGCCATGGAGTGAGAGCGTAGACGCCGTCCTGGCCCGCATCTCTTCGGGGATTGAGAGAGAAGCAAAGTATGAAAAAGAAGAGGGAGCGCGCACATATGCATGGACTTAAAAAAGGTGACACTACCTCACGGTGAACCGAAGCCCAGAAGCTCGTCCTCCAACTTCCGGCTCTTGGATGCTCGGTTGGCCTCGTCATCGCTACTATCATCAGCGCCATGTTTACCAAGTAGCTGCTCCTCGAAATTCCGCGTTTCCCGTTCTCGTGCTGACTCCCGTCCACCACGGCCCCCTCCAGGACCGCTTCCTCTTGACCTAGAATCTGGTGGGGGTTTTGGCTTAGGCGCAGATGCCGCATTAAGTCCAGCGGAGAGAAGTTGTCTTTTATCAACGACCTGTCCCTCCTCATTGATAACAGCACCCTTCTCCTTCGCGACCTCCGCCTCGCTCTTTTCCTTCTTTTCCTTCTCCCCCTCCTTCCCCTCCCTATCAGCCTTATCGTCTTTACCCCTCCCCTCCTCGAAAGCCTTCATTACCTCCTTGTGTTTCATTTCCTCCCTCTCCAGCAGATTCTTGTACAATGCCTTCATCCCCCCACCTTCCCTCCTCTTTCTCTCCTCCGCCTCCTTCTCCTTTTGCACTTCTTCCTCCTCCAATCTCCTCATCTCCGCCTGCTGCCTCTTATAAGCCCCAGTCACAAACTTTTCTTTGTCCGCAAACTCATCACCCTCCAATTCCCGCTCCTTCGCCAGCATCTTCTCCTGTGCGCGCAATTGGTCACGCTTACGGACTTCGGACGCTGCGAGCAGGTCGCCCATGTATTTGGGCTTCCTTTCGATGTCGGCGCTGGAGGTAGAGGAGGTGGGTTTGACGTGTAGAGAATCGTAGACGGCGTCGTAGTCGTAGATGTTGGGGTCGAGGTCTTGAGCAGTTTTGGAATGCTTGTTGGTGGAATGGTTTGTGGAGAGGTCACCATATTGTGAAGTTTTTGGTTTGGAGGGCCGTGAGGAAGAAGCAGTAGGAGCAGTACTCGAGGATTTGGATTTAGAGGAGGGTTGAATACCGCCTAGGGTAGATATGGATTCAGGTGCATCTTGGTCGTCAGGCCCATCTTCGGGACCAGAGTCATCGTCGAAGATCGTCTTCCGCTTTGCTGGTGGCGGTCTCTGACCTAGCGGAGGTTTCTTTGTTATATTGAGGCCGTATGATAGTTTAGACATTATGGTCGTGATTGGTGGAGATTGATGGGTAAAAAGTGAGCGCAAGAAGTGTCGAGGTGAAGACCAGATTCTTAATTCGGCAACTGCAACCGAAGCTGCTGTACTTCACCTCTGCTCTTGACAACGAACGTCTTCCAACCACCATAAAATGGGTGTCATAGGAGAACATTGATAAAGCACCCACCACCGGATTCTCCACGCCATGGCCTCAGCCCCAGAGGACCCTTACGCCGACCCATACTCCTTCAGCCGCAGCAAACCATTCACCTTCAAACGCCCACGATCGCCATCCCCCTCCCCTACCTCGTCCGCACCTCAAAACCCCAGACGCGCCCACCGCCATCACCACCGTCACCGTCACCACCACCACCACGGCTCCAAACCGCGCCCCCACACCCCGCCCGACGCCTACGACAACGACGACCTCAAATCGCACGGGCAGTACACGGACCCGGACGTCGCGTTCCGCGAATCCCTCTTCGACGCCCTCGCCGACGACGAAGGCGCTGCGTTCTGGGAGGGCGTGTACGGGCAGCCCATCCATACCTACTCGCCGTATTACCCCGCCTCGGAACCCCACCACGATGACACCCCGGACGATCCGGACCACCCGAAATTGGAGCGCATGACCGATGAGGAATACGTGACGTATGTGCGGAGCAAGATGTGGGCGAGGAGCCACGAGTACGTTATTGAAGAACGGCGGCGCAGGGAGGAAGAGGGGAAGAGGAGGAAGGCGAAGGATGAAGAGGGCAGGAAGTGGCAGGCTGGGGTTGAAGAAGCGATCAAGCGGGGGGAAGAGAGGAGGAAGAGGAACAGATGGAAGGGCGTGTGGGAGGGATATCTCGCGGACTGGGAGGAACGGCAGGGGAAGTTTTTCTGGCCGGTGGAGAGCGGAAAGATGAAGGATGTGGGGACGGGGGAGGTCGAGAAGTTTTTCAAAGGCGTGGGAGAGATTGAGAGGGTGGATCTAGGGGATGTGCTCAAGAAGGAAAGGGTGCGGTGGCATCCGGATAAGATGCAGCAGAGAGCTGGAGAGGCGGGCATTGATGGGGCAACTATGAAGTTGGTTACGGCCGTATTTCAGGTTGTTGATAGGTTGTGGAGTCAGATGCGGGAAAAAGCGTAGATACCCCAGTTGCATTATCATTCTTCTTTGATTTCATAGCAACGGTTCCTGTCGCCGTTTATGCACGTGTATATCATCTCATAGACACATTTAGCGGCGGGGGGGTCATCAATAAGCCATCGGACTCAACAAGGTTTGGAAATGTCTTTCTGTGATAGGAAGTGGCCTGTAAGCTCTGCTAGCTAGATCGCAAAACTTTTGATCTCTACCGCCAGGCTCTAGATTCAGTAGAAATTTTCGAAGCGTTTGCTACATATCATAGGTAGGATTCGCATTCATAATAGTAATAAGCCAAGCCGATCGGGTATTCAAAAATGCAAGACAAGCAGAGATACCATCAATACAAGTGGTAGAAAGAAAAGTCGGTTGCTGGTAAAGCAAGGTTTCAAAAGGTCTTTTCGCCGGTCAATGTCACCCGGCCTTTGTGGTGTCATCGTCTTTCCGTCTTCCTTTCTATCCGTTGTGGAGGCATGCGGATTCTGGGCATACATGAGGGCGTGGTAGCTTCATTACATTTGATGAAGCTTAAAAGTCCCTGAAGAGATAGCCGTGTCTGTAGCAGCGTCAGTGATTATAATCTCTCTAAAGGCCATATGACGTACGGATCCGGGGCTTTTTCTCCGTACTTCTCCGTCTCTTCTGGATATTTGTCGAATTGGCTCGCATCACCCACTCCACCCTGGACAGGGGGGACATAGGGGGCATCGATATCTTTCTTTGCCAGTCTATCCCATGTCACCTCGGCAAACCAAGCATGATTCATCACGTCCTTTGAGCCGCCGTGCAAGTTTCCCAGGCGTTTGGTAAGGTCAGGCGTAATGAGTCGCTGCAGGAGGTCCTGTGCATCTGGGTGAATATATGGAGGATACTTCACCTTGCCTCTCAGGATATTCTCATAGATCTTCATTGGCGAGCCTCCGTCCCAGAATGGTGTAAATCCACAAAGCATTTCGAATATCAGTATTCCGAGGGACCACCTAGAAACGCGTAAGATGCTGTTGTTAGCAACAAAGAACGAATCCACTCACCAATCTACGGACTTGTTGTACCCTTTCGAGGCTACTACCTCAGGCGCGAGATAATCCGGTGTGCCGCAAAGCGTCCAGGTAATGTCTGGTACCTCCTTGGCGAAACCAAAATCCGTGATTTTAAGATGGCCATGCCTGTCCAGTAATAGGTTTTCAGGCTTCAGGTCTCGGTATATGATTCCTTGGGCGTGAAGGTAGTCAAGGGCAAGAGTAACCTCGGCCGCATAGAACTTGGCCACGGGATTTGGGAAACGCTTTTCTTGGCGTGAGTAAAGGTACTCTATGAGGGTGTATGACTGATAGTAGTATTCGAAATAATCAAGCTCACTGACCTGCGACTTGCGCAAAAGGCTGAATAGCTCTCCTCCTTCAACAAAATCCATAACCATGTAGAGATTCTTAGAATCTTGAAAAGTTCCCCACAGGGTCACCAAGAAGGCGTGCTTGACTTTCTGCAGCATCCGCCGCTCATCGTTCGTATGCTCCACTTGTTTCATCTTTACCACCTGTGCTTTTTTCAGGACCTTGATAGCATAGAAGCGTTGGTTGTGGTTCGACTGCACCAGGTGCACTCTTCCAAAGCTTCCTGTCCCCAATGTTCTCTTGAGTGTGAAGTCTGTTAGCGAGTACTTTCCTTTGGTTGTGCGTGAGGCGGCGGTCTGGGAGGTGGCAGTCGAGGCGGTGGGCACCGGTCTCGTGCTTGATCCATTGGTTTGGGTTTCAGCTTGGGACAGCAAGGAGCTGTCGTTCTGTAAAGGGGTTTGTCAGTCCACATGCACTCCAATGCATTTTGTGTTGGGATTAGACTACCAATGGATCTTGCCCTCCACTTCGGGGGGCCGAGGTCAGTTGTGAGGTTGTATGATTCGCAAGCATCGTCTCCCCTCCCTTGTTAGAGCTGTTGGTCGAACTCAAAGTATTTGCCGAAGCCGAGGTGAGCGAGCTTTTGTGGCCGCCAGCTGATGTGGGGGTAACGGGGGAGCTGTCGGTAGGAGTGGTTGGGGAACTTGGATCATGCTCCTTCGTCTTTTTCTTTTTGAGGAACCCGAGAGTCGGCATGGGAGCTTCGGTGACGCGGGGCTAATGTTATAGCAACGGGGAAGTGACGTGAACGCAAGGTAGCGAGATGAAACGGCTGATGATATCTGGCCCCGGGATGCCAGCGTGCTTAGAATAGGCACACTCTCAAGGCATGTACGGAGTGCAATTGGTGCTTCAATCCAAGAAGTCTTGCTGGCGGATGAGAAGTGTCGATTCTCCGTCCCGGAGGTGGGTTTCGCGGTCAGACGTTTGTTTGTTGAGATGGTGCTAGGACCTCTTGGTCAAGGAGGGACATGAAGTGGGACTGTAGGAGAAGAGGCAGGACTTCGATTGGCGCAGATAGCGAGTAGTTATTGGCCCTCAATGAGTACAATGATACTGGGCCTGATGGAGTAATAATAGGACAATGGTAGGCGTTGACAGGGAAGAAGAGAGTGAGAGGTCAATGATGATTGGGGGGCTTTGTCGAGTCCCCAGAGGAGAGAGGGGAATGGGCTAGTTGATAGCGGTTAAATGTCGCAGGTTTTGCCGATCCCTTGAAAGAAGAACAATAAGTAAGCCACACACTCATCCGCGATATATTCCTCTTTCTCTCCCTCTCTACCTTCGTCTTGAAGATACAACGTGATGCTGCCTTCAACTAATTGTATCAGGACGCGTGAAAGGATTGTCTGACTCAAGCAGAGAAACAACAACTCACCCATCTTCTGCTGTGGAACGTCAGTGGCTGTGAGGACTGGCTTCAATGGCTGACGGCAGATTTTGTGCTAGTAAGCCACACGGATGTATGGGCTCTATGTCAGACGTTGTTGATGCCTGAAACAATCAACGTGTAGTCAAGTCTTATGCTTCAACTTGGAGACCGTGGAGAGGATATCTTGAATGGATTAAGGACTAGCAATGGGAAGTTGAGAATGACAATTTTCACCGATACTCCATTATGTGTGAATATCCCCCTTTGTTGTTGAAGTGACGTGGCTAGATTCCCACTATATCCCATCCTAGTATTCACTTCTTCACCAAATCACGGCTGCGCAGTATGAATATAATAAGATCGATGTTGAACGCTATATAAGGGTATCTCTCTCTGTGTGTGCATCGTTTTCCTAATCCAAAAGCCACACATTCTCTCGCCACTAAGGTAGATAATTTGACGCCATGCCCAATGCGAACGCCCCAAGTGATCCCTTCCCAAACTCCAGGTCCTCCATGTTTTGCTTCACATTAGTAACATTAATAGCCTGCCTTCCTAGCTCAACCAGCAGTCAAGGCGAAGCTAATCCCCAATATGCACATGCCAATAAACGCGAAAGCAGTGCAAAGATTCCGATTGTGGGTCAGGCTCAGGCTTTCAGAGAAAAGCTGCAAAGCAACGCTAGCCATGATGCCGGAGGTAATGGCGAACATACATCCATATACCACATCACCAGGAGCCGCATCTCCCGTTCCAGCGATCTTGAACCACAATGCAGCAACGCCGGCGCCTAGTGGTTGACTGACACCTCCTAGGAGCGAGCTCCAGAACATCGCTTTCCATCGGCTGTTGATCGCAAGGTACAATGGGAGAGCCATAGCAAAGCCTTCAGTGATATTGTGGATGAAAAGGGCCATGAAGACGGTGAAACCTAGCTTGGGGTTGGCGTGATTCGTAGCATAAGTGATGAATCCTTCAGGGAGTTTGTGTAGGGCAATGGCGATAGACGTCTGCAAGCCGATAGCGAGAAAAGCGTTCGTGGGAACATGATGATGATGTGGAGGATCATTGGCAGTCTCGCTTGTAGAAGATGTAGAAGCATGAGTAGAAGCATGACCATCGTAGTCAATTACAAAGCTTTCTTCTCCATCCTCGTGGCTCATTTTAGTGTTTAGATGAGACGGAGCTCCGGCGCGATTACCTTCTCGGCCCCTAAATACAGCTTTAGAAGAGCCTTCGGGTCTTCTAGGCATGGTCGGCCTGGGAGAGAGTTGAGCGATTGCTTCATCAGGGCCAGTGCGGCGACCTAATTTGGCGCGAGTATGTGGTGCCGTTGCAGTACGGAGAAGAGTCGGTTTGCCGGATGGGCCGGAGACTGAGAAGTGATCGAAAGCTCTTGTGGGGGCCCTTGTCGGACTTCGGCTGACAGCCTTGAAGCATTCTTGGCCACATGGTTCGCTGTAGCCATAACAGGGACCACCTTGATCGCATGATGATTTCGCTCCTAATACGAACGTTGACACCCGATTAGTCAGTCGAGTCTGCAATGACGGCCTTCCGGCTGCAAGATCCAGAGGGTCATGTCTCTGATCCATTTCCGCTGCTGCCGATCTCGACCTTGGTTCCGGCATAGACTCTAAATCAGACTTGTCATGAGAATGCAGTAGTGGTGTCTCTTCCGTTACATTGCCATTGTGCTTATGGCCAGGGGAGTCATGATGATGGTCTCCGTGGTTGAATTCATCATCGCCTTCGTCTTCGTCGTGAGAGTGATCGCAATCCACGACGTGGGAAGGTATATAGTGATGCAGTAAACGCGAAACGAACTGGATCCCTACGACGCCACCTAAAAAGCAACCAATAGTGGCATAGGCAGCGGCATCTGGAGCAAGACCGCCATCATGTAGGTAGGTCTTGGCCTCTGGCAGCATGCTGTATAGGGAGGAAAAGAGCTGCAACAGACACATCAACGGATGTGTCACAGGGAACAATGGCTTGAAGAACGTCTCACCATTACCCCAAAGCTCAAACTTAAGGATGAAGAAAGGAAGGCATTGCTGTCCTGTATCCTGAAATTCTTCTTTCCGGGGATGTGCTGTATGATCAGGTCTACACATATTATGCTCGAACCGAAGACGCAAGCTGTACCCTATTAGGCCAAAAAATGATGTTTTCCAATTAGAATGCCTTACCAATTGCGCTCACGCAGGTCATGATCCATCCTCTCGTATCATTGTCGAGGCCCATTTTCGCCGCTCTCCGCGCGGCTACTCAACGTAGGAATTTAGGGATGCTAGCAGATCAAAGAAGAATATAAGAATGCAAAGCCTAAAGCTAGGTAAGGAGGGGTAAAAAAGAAAGGGATGACTTAGGTTGAAAGAGTGAGGGTAATGAAGATATGTGAAGATGTTGTCGAGTTGTCGACATGAATGCTATCGGTAACCCCCATGATCATAAGGCTGAACTTGACGCTAACAAGGTCCCCAAGATGATTGAAGTCCGCCTGGAACCATTGGTTCTCAATTCATGCAGCCTGTCACGTCGCAGCCTGTCACGTCGCACCCTCCACCCTCCATCCTCGCGCAAGTCACGCGCCCTGAAAACCACCTGGTAAATATAAATAGGTAGATATGCCCTGATGACTGCATGTACCCTGCGTGCAGTGAGGACACCCACACCACACTTTAAGTACTTCCAAGTCCTGCTTCTTCAATCCTTCAATCCTTCAATCCTTTTGATGATTAGACAACCATAATGTCCAAGACCACACTGGCCATCATCGCTGGTATCTCAGCAGCCACAGGTGCTGCTGCAACCGCTGCGATCTTTTCATCGCGCCCAGAACGCCAGCTACCTCCAACAGTCCCTTCGGACACTCCAACTTCCACCTCAAGTCCAGCGACAGTGCCTTCTTATCCTCGCCCACTGAAGGACATAGCTCCTCCCGTCAACCCCAATGGTCTATTCCAGTATGGCTTCCCTGGGCCAGTCAATGACCTCCACCCTACCCTCTCCACAACCTCCGTCTTCGACCGCCGCACCCGCAATCCCGCCTGGGTGGCCGAGCACATAACGCCCGCTTCGCTCTCGGCCAGCAATGCCGACCGTAAACACTCTTACTTCGTTGAAGACGGCGCCATCCCTGCCATATTCCGCGCGAAGCTCGACGATTACCGTCGCTCGGGCTACGACAGAGGTCATCAAGTGCCGGCTGCAGATGCAAAGTGGAGCCAGGATGCTCTAGATCAGACGTTTCTATTAAGCAACATGTGTCCACAAGTGGGCGATGGCTTCAACAGAGACTACTGGGCTCACTTGGAAGACTTCTGCCGAAGGCTAACTAACAACTATCCAAGCGTGCGCATCGTGACGGGTCCACTCTACCTGCCCAAGAGAGATCCTGAAGACGGCAAATGGAAGGTCTCATACGAGGTTATCGGCAACCCCCCTAATGTTTCGGTCCCAACGCATTTCTACAAGATTATCTTTGCAGAGGACGGCAAGACTGGAGGAAACGTTAGCCTAGGAGCCTTTGTCTTGCCCAACGCGCCGATCGCGAACGACAAGCCACTGACCGATTTTGAGGTGCCAGTCGAAGCCGTTGAGAGGGCAAGTGGACTGCAGTTCGCCTCAAAGCTGCCGCTGCAGAGAAGAAGGAAGCTATGTCAGGAGGTCCACTGCTCCATTATAGCACGTGAATATGCTGAGAGACAGAAAAACTTGATGGGACAAGCGCCAGGCAAAAGGTTGCTAGGTGAGGATAGGTGAGTAGTCGTGCACTGATCATTGCGGCTGTTTGCATTGCTTGCGTTCGAATCTAGCATAGCGAAGAGACATTGTTTGGGGCTTTTTGCTTTTGTTGCATTTGATAATGAAACTATCATAACAAGCCACACTTTTATATTTATGATCGCATGTCTTATGTCTTGGGATCAACACTGCTACAACCTGCCAGCCTCTTTTGGCATTCCTCCGAAATCCGTGGATCTTGTGATTAAGTGCATTCGTCTTTAGTCTTTCGTCATCTTGCAGCTGATCCGGGCAAGTACCTCCGAGGCGCATAGTGACGCGAATCGGCTGTCGCTCTGCAGTGTCGAGAGCACGGATGCCAGTCGAAACCGTGCGTTTATCTCTGCAAGATCCCCCCCAGCCGTCGGCTAGATTGATGCGTTACCCTATTATGCAAGCCTCACAAACCTGCATTCGTCTGTCCATATCTGATACCCCATCAACGTTGAAGAACCTTCCTGATATCAGACGACCTGTCCCTTTTTTCCCTTTTCTTTTTTTGTGAAACGGAAAGACCCTTGTCATTATTAGGATGCTTCTGTTAAGATCATTGTTCCATACACTTGCTTTATTGGATGCTGCGTTACTTGCTGTACCCTCTGAATCCAAGTTCCTACCAATCACTCACGGAAATAACCACCCCAGAGCAGATGGGAGCTCAGCAAACCCTATGCACTCCTTGACAGATGCAGCCAATTTGACTCTTCCTACCATCAGCTTCCCAGACTACAACATGTCCAGCAATGCAGAACCATCGGTCTTATGCCACATCAATCCTCCACTCCCAGCTCCACCACTCTGGGGTCACGTCGACCTCGTTGAATGTGGACTTCTGATCATGACCATGCTCGCCGACGACTCCGCCGACTTGCACGCTTCGCATTGGAGCCCGAGCTACCCACTCGTGCTGCCATGGACCTGGGGGGTTTCGCCTAGCTGCCGAATGCAGATCAGTGCAGCCAATCCAGGGTCTTCGGATGTCTTCCAACGAGTTATGATCGCCCAAAGGGCGGCGCTCATCGTGAGTCGCTGTGTGAATAATAAAGGTGGAACAGTCAGCCTGGGGCCGAGAGAAAAGTTCCAAATTCGGGTGTTTGCATCTCCGAATCAAGCCACCGTATAGTGTAGTGGAGATTGATAGATTGGGTATGTAGCTCTTATACCATATGATTTTTCCGAACACTGGTCAAAGGCTCTCTAGCAATGCATTTCGAAGATTTGCGCTCCTGAGAACTGTCCAGATCTCTTCTTTACGCCCTTTCCTGGCACGCCTATCGTACAATGGACCCCATCAAAAGCGCTTCTTCCCCATCATGAGAATTCTTCGTCTGCCATGTCATATCCCAAACTCGCCCATATCTCCTCCACTTCCCACCGCGCCACCAGCCGTTTTCTGTATCCGCCCAATATACTGTCTGCTGACTGTATTCCACGCCGCCATATATTTCTCCATGCACGTCGTAAAGCATTTCTCTTCTCTCGATGATAACGAAGCGCCGGGCGTCGGGATGCACTTCTCAAAGCAATGGCTGTTCATTTTCTGGAGAAAAATTCCGGATTAGAACGGTGGTTGAAATACAGAACGAAAGCATGAGAAAAACGTAGGAGAGAGAGCATTACGGATATGAGTTGGCGTGCGTTATTGATGGCGGCCTCTTGCTGGACTTGTTTCATGAGGGCAGCTTTGGGGTTGGAGGAGGCGCCGAGGGAGGAATTGAGGGAATCCATAATGGTAATTATAGGAATTAAATTTGTGAAGGGTGGACGCAGTCTAAAGTACAGTTTAAGTACTTTGGTTTAGATGTATACTATTGCCACGGAGAATATGAAAATGCAGAATATTTGTTGCAGGAGTTCGGTTGTACCTCTCAAAGAGCCAAATTCCATGCTCACGGGCCGACCTTGGCGCCGAGCCTCGGAAGAGCCATTCGGCGGGTTTTGAAACAGCAGCTTAATTTTCGCCGCACGCGACTGCGTTCTGGACAGATTTGATGCCTTTTGACGTTTTGTTCCCTCGTGGACATTAAATCAGTGGTCGTCGCCGACATCACCAAGAAAAGTAGCAATGATACTACAGCCATGGTCGAATGTACTGCTATGCCTTCTGCTTGGATACATAGGAGTAAATCCTGCTCTCCAAGCGGATGTTGACAAGTCTGCTGTCAGACAGATACCGGTGAGCTATGGGGATACGAGAGTGTCTTTTGAGGCAATTCACTGATCCCTTGTATATAGCTACGCTCACATAGTCTTTCATCGGTCAGTCGCGCCACCCCCAACCGGTTCTTACGGAACAAATATCAGGGTCACAGAGATGGTTTCCCGGATCGAGGCTAATGCAGGAGGAGCATACAGCCATTTTTAGACTCTGATATGCAAAGTCGCTACTTCGAGTTTGGAGAAGATACAATAGTTCGGGCGGATCAGTAGGTCCTTCCCACGTTCGTCGAACCGCGAGATCTCGGTCTTAGATTTGTGTTTGCAGGTACATACGACTCACATCCGACCGTCAGGCGCAATCAGGATGGCTTTTCTCCCGAATGCCGATGACCGCGACAAATTGGATGGTACTTGACCCCAAGGCATGCAAGCGGAAGACCTTCTAACGCTGGCGTGCAGATTGAGATGGAATTCAAAATACACGGCGTTGGGCATCTTCATGGTGACGGAATGGCAATATGGTTGACAGAAGAGCGGGCAAAGCCAGGCAATGTCTTCGGCCATGCGGACAATTTCAATGGCTTAGGAATCTTCATCGATACGTATAAGAACTCTAGGCCTGGTGTGGTGTTTCCCTACGTGATGGCCATGCTTGGAAACAGTTCAGTAAAGTATGACCAAGATCATGATGGTAAAGATAATGAGATGGCAGGATGCTCGGTATGAGGCCCACACCGAGATCGCCAGCAGACCTTAGACTGACAGAGAGGACCTAGGCCCGCGGTATCCGAGGCACCGACGCGGTGCCTAAAAAGATACGGTTGACCTATTATCAGGACGTATCACTCAAGGCTGAGCTCCAATACAAAAGCGAGAACGAATGGACCGAATGCTTCGAGACCGAGGCCTTCAAACTTCCTCAGACTGCCTACCTCGGATTCAGCGCGCATACGGGCGAGCTCACTGACAATCACGACATCATTTCCGTCAACTCTTACAACCTACACGTTCGGCAAAACACGGGCTCATCGCGGAGCAGCGATAGAGGATCAAAGGCCAAGGCTAAGCCGTACAACCCTGGTGGGGACAAGGAGCGTGGAAGCTGGAGGTGGTTCTTCCTGAAGATTGTACTGTTTGGAATTGTGGTGGGTGGTGGGTATGTTGGGTATACTATGTACAGGGCATTGAAAAGAGGCTCGAGGTTTTAAGAAGTATAGATCCTTGAAGCATTTAGATGTCTGTTCAATTTCAGTCACGGTATTGTTTTCCTTGCGTCTAACTCCGCAAAATTGTACATGCAAGCCCCTGGTCGATGCCCTCGTTTTTTGCCTACGCGTTATGTTCGCTCCTTCATAAGCACGAAATTTCTTAATTGCAGCACCAGTTACAGGAGCTTTGTCCCATTTTTATGCCATCAACTTGATGCATTGCTTCGTTTAGATGGACTTCCTTCTGAAGCTACTTTTTCGCAAGGGGTAAATGACAGAGCGTCAGGCCCCTCCAAAAATTGATGGAACCGGTTCGGAGAGCAACTTTCTGGTTGATCGAGTACTTCACCTGCTTGATCAGCAATTGAGCCTTTTATCGCTGACTAGCTGAGAATGATAAGACGTCAACGCCCGCAGCTGCCGCTTTTAAGACTTGTGTAGCCTTATGTACCTGAAACGGTAGCAGCATCCATCGCCCGTCTCCATCCCGAGTATAGCTTCATGTTAGCACGACTGCGTGTCCTCGCCACGTCCAGCGCTTCCGGCTGTACCAACGCTCTCTGTTATCCCGGCCCCTACGATACCATCATCTCCACACTTGATTTCGAAACCGAAGGCACTGTATCTCTCGCGGGGCCATGGCGGGTCACTTAGACTCTTGTTTAGCATACACTAGCCTTATGCTTTTGCGCTCTGGACATCACCGGGCAGTGGTATGTGGGAAAGAACACAGGAGGAACCTGCTTGTCTGCTGATATTTCAACTTGCTACGAAAGCTTTCTTTCCGAGTGCGTCAGGCTTCGCTTAGGGTTTAACAGATGAGAGGGAGCATGCTGTTATTCTTCTCATACTGCTCGGCAGACTTTTGATGCTGTGCTTCATTAGGTTGATGAGCAGGGTTGAGATGAAGATCGAGTATGATGCTTTAGTTGTGGACCGATCATTTGATGACTACTTTAGGGATGAGGCTTCTCTCAAGATGTGGTGCTTTGAAGGAGTCTATGAGTGTAAGCCTTCGTTATGCGTGAAGTCTACAGCTGTGTGATCCGTACAGTTAGGTAATTTGTTTGAGGAAGAGCTCATACATGCACAAGTTTCTTTAGATGGAAGCTTCTCATTAGGTGACGCTTTCGAGGATGATGTCTACAGTAAGGTGATTCTTTTGGACAATGGAAGTTACAACTAGGGTATGGTCATATGGGCGGAGTCCCCTCCTAGTCTTTTGAACCGTGATGCTTTTAGCTGTGAGAACCCCACAGTATATAAATTTATCACTTGTGCAGCCTATAATGACGCCCCTCTAGGCAATTAAAATTTCAAAGAGGGTTTCTCTTCAGCTACAAAGCTCTTCGTACTTGCTATTTTTTTAGAATAAAAAACCCCTGAACGGGTGACTTCTTTCCTTTGCAGAATACTGTCTCTACTTGAAATGATACACTGAGGAATCAAGCCTATAGACCGGCGCCTTTCTCGGAGATGAAGTACGCAAAGAGGTGAAGTTTGGGGGGACGAATCTCCTACACTAGTGACTTTATGAAATAGAAAACCTTTAAACTAATAAATATGTAGGGGTAAACGTTCGTTAAGGGGTGACTCCTTGGGGGATAAAGTCTACAAAAGAGTGACCATCTGGATAATGAATGTCACAGACAGATAAATCTCGAAGGGCTTGTTTTCAAGGATAAGGGATCGTATGAGTTGTATATCTGATAGACCCGTTGATTACCGAAGGAGTTAAGCTCGAAAATGCCTGGCTCTGAAAAAGGCGCAGCTTACAAGCTGGACAGTACTTAGAGATGACATCCTCGAATTAGTAAGATATTTAGAGGTGAATCCCACAAATAGATGTATCTATTAAGGGCGAAGCTTACAACAAGTGGATCTAGGGGTGAAGCTCGAGGACCGGTAAACACCAAAGGGGCGAAGTCTGCAGACCTGTGGAGTGATGGGGGTGAAGCTCAAGGACAGGTGAGCTCTCAAAGGTGAAAGCTACCTGTGAATTGATCAATGTAAGAAGTGAAACCTATAAACTAGCAGATCTTTAGATGAATCTCTGACAACACTCAAGGATGAAGCCCACCCACCAGTGAATATCAAAATGGTGAAGCCTACAGATGAGTGAATATTTAGGGGTGAAGTTCAAGCACAGGTGAACCTTTAGGGATGAAGTCTCAGAATATGGGTGAATATTTAGGGGCAAAGCCCGAGAACAGGTGAATCTTCAGGGATGGAGTCTGGAAATGCGGGTGAATATCTAGGGATATAGCCCGAGAACAGGTGAATCTTCAGGGATAAAGTCTAAGAACGCAGGTGAATATTTAGGGGTGAAGCCCGAGGACAGGTGAATCTTTAGGGACGATGTCTAAGAACGTGGGTGAATATTTAGGGATAATGCCAGAGGACAGGTAAATCTTCAGGGATGAAGTTCAAAAACGCAGGTGAATATTTGGGAGTGATGCCCTAGGACAGATGAATCTTTAAGGATAATGTCTGAGCATGCAGATGAATTATAGGGGTTAAGCCCGAGGATAGGTGAATCTTCAAGGACAAAGTCTGAGAACGCAGATGAATACTTGAGGGTAAAGTCTAAGAACGCGGGTGAATATTCAGGGATATAGCCCGAGGATAGATGAATATTTAGGGATAAATTCTAAGAACGGGTAAATCTATAAGGGTGAACTTTCCTCTCTGGCCGTGAATCAGAGGCTTCGGTACCTATATAAACCCCCTCCCCTCCTTCAAACTTACACACTTATACACCTACACACCTATATATCTTCGGTCTTCCACGTTGTCTTATCACATTATCTTAAATGCTTTACATATATAAATCTTTGCTTGGCATCTTGACGGAGGGTTCACACTGAGTCACAACTTTTGACCCCTTTGTTTACTCGCTTAGTCGTTCGCTTAGCCCTCGCTTAGCTTATGCTCGGTTCACCACATGTTTCAGGCTTCTTTCACCCACTATCCAAGTATGTCAGCTCAGGCAGCTTCGACTTCGACAAGAACAAGGGCCGAGAGAATTGTGACCAGGGTTCGCAACTGGAACGAGTTCACCTCATGATCAACTCCTTTCCTCCTCTTACTCCATCAACACCTATCTGGGAAGGGATTGGAGCGGCGACTGTACCATGTATACAGTGGATGAGCGAACGCGCCACCCAGTGATGGCAGCCCGTGTCTACGAGAAGGATTTCGACCGAAGCAGATCGCCTCATGACCAGCTCCTGCCTCTCAATGGATGACAGCTCACATCAACGAGATAACCGCAGCCCCCGGAAACAACGGCAGCGAAAATCAACTATATAAAAATACGCAGCACCTTGGAGAGTTAGCCGACTTTCTGACCAATCGATGGCCGAACGAGAGTATCGGAAACGCTCTCGATTGGATCAGGTCAAGTGGACTATCTACTCCCATGAGGAGGACGAGCGAGTGGTTGCTCTTCAACTTCACTTCCAAGGTAAGACCCATTTATCTTTATTCAAGGTACAAACCACTGACCCACCTTTCGGAACAGACGCTTCTGGCTTCATGAAGCTCCCTATCGAGGTTGAGGATACGATCCTAGCCCAGATGGCAGCTGCATCTCTTCCGAAGCCTCTGCCAGGAACCTCGCGAGTGAGTGACAGAGAACGAGAAAGACATTGTCTCTCGTACGCTCAAGGGAGATTTATGCCGCACGGCGTCGACACTATATCATCGGCGCCTCTACCACGCTGGCCTCCAACTGCACACGCTACGCATCCACGACCTCTGTCAAATGGCTCGCCGCTGTGATAGCGCCCGGAGTTCGGCGCTCCTGCTTTCCTATCCGACACGAATGTGGTTTCTTTTGGCGGTCAACCCACCAATAGGGGTACTCTCCGCCTGGAAAATCTAGCATCAAGAAGCTTTTGCCACAAGAGATGAAGCCAATCAGCGATCCTTTGCACGCGTATCTGCGACACTTCAATGGCCAAAGTCTCACCAGAACAGTTCCATTCGAACATTGACATCCCAGAGAATCGGGTCTAGTAGTCAATTCACAAGCTGTGGACAGTGAGGGACCGGGATGCGGAGAGAAAGGCGCAAACGCGGGAGAAGACTTCGACGGAGGAAACCGCAACGCCGACGGAGCTCGAGGCAATCTCAATGCCTGGTATTCCTTCACAAGGAGCGGACCTGAACATCCAAGGGGCAGTTTTTGGTCACAGGAACGACCACACACCTTGTCTCAAAATTCATACAAGCGCTTCGATCGGGGCCTCAAAGGATTGAGCACTCGCTCCAGTCCCTTACCTCAAAATGCCAACGACTCTGACTTCGAATCTGCATCGGATGCCCGAAGACACAACGAACCGAGCTGTTCGTATATACATATATAGCCAAGTCTTTGAAACGCGATCTGTAGCGTGATAGAGCCTTTTCCGGGATTGACGACACCCCACCGTGAACCCTATGATAGGCCTGCCATGCTCCCTCGCGCTCAAAGATCCAGGAGCGACGCGTCACGCCTACCCTGTCTGACGAAGTCTTTGCGACAGTTGGCGGAGCCTGTCGGCTAATCCGACCATGACTCGTCAGAACCCTTGAAGCTCTTTCGAAGATACGGGAAGCATAAAGCCTGTCGGCTTATATACCACTCTGTTCCTCGAACGCGGGTTTGCTGAGCCCGTTCGCGGTTTGGCAACGACGACGTCAATGCGGTCCCGCTTCAAATGCCTGCTCGTCTTTTAAATGGTTATCGAACCATTGCTTCTGCTTGGTCTGTTCCAATCGACCATGACACAATATGCTGTCCTTTTCGACGATGGTTTATACGAGACCATGGCACAATCCCACTACGATGTCCCCAATTGGATGTGGTCCCACTCCGAATCCATGCTCACCCCTTAAGCGGTTATTGAAAAATTGCCTCCGGTTAATCTATTCCGATTGACCATGACACAATATCCTCTCCTATTCGACGATGGCTTGTACGAGACCATGGCTCAATCGCACTACGATGTCCCCCAATGGATGGCTACGCAGCCGGTATAGCGTCGACCCAAAGTACAGCATCCGATTAAGACCGCGACTCTGACCTTCCTAAACCAACAAGCAACTCATCACATCATGATCATAACTTTCAAATCACACACATACACTCACGGGACGTCCTCTCGGCCCCCTTAACCAAATTCGACAGTGGCACGAAAACCCTGAGCTTTTTCGGCCGCTGAAAATACAAGACGGAGGAAAACCCTGAAGAGGAAGGACGCTTCAGGACTCACTGCAGCCGGGGCGGCTTGGCATGTACCGGAGTGGAGCTTTGCTACGGGCTTCGTGATATTGCTCGATCGGTTTCTCGCCAAAGGAAAAGGAGGAAACTAAGCTAAGGGGGGGGGGGGGGGTATAAATATAAACCTGCGGAAACACGACGCAGACAGCACCCGAGAGCGACGAGGAAGCTGAGCTAAGAGACCGACAAGTGAAAACACAACAGGTATGAGTTCCCTCGTACGTCTTGCCTAATCAGATCGGTGGACCAGAAAGCGGTACTCAGACATTGTCAGTTCCAGACTTCGCCTAACAGACAAGACGATACGATGCCGAGTGGGCCTCGACAGGAATTGAGAGAGGAATGTAGGAGGCGCGGTCTCATTGTACATGGCTTGAACGATGAGCTCAGAGCCCGAATCGAAAAGGACAAGACTCGCGGGGAATTCAGGGGCAAACCTAGGTTTGTGGGTAGATTTTGACAGAATAGCATTTATACGGATGATCTCAACATCTTGGCGTCCAGAAGCATCAAGAACTATGTTCATGTGAAGCAGCACGCTTTACGACTGATGATTACTAATGCCTGAGTCAAGAGGTTGTCACTTGAGCCCGACGACGTCCCGCATAATGGCTTCCTTGGTATAGGGACGTATTCATGTCTCACATCACCGAAACTTTCCAACTCTACCCTCGCACCCTCCTCCGCCAGCCCCACCACCTGCAACACACGTGCTCACAGGGCCAAGGCTCCTCAAAATGCCCTGCCCCCACACGGCGTCGACTTTTCGGAACTCTTTCATATCGAACGATATAAAATCTTCGACGGCTGGAAAAACGACCGCATCAAGACAAGAGACGTTTTGCCGCGTCGAGTACGGCCGAATTGCTTGCTCGGTTTTGTTGGGCCTCAAATGACTTGGGGAGAGAGGATTTGGCCAGGTGGGCGGGGTCATCGCCCCATCCGGCCGGCGAAGGGGGGAGCATGTCTGCCGGAGCGGAACGGCGTGGCTGTAGTTGCCGTTGGGCTTGGGCGGGCTTTGGGCCGGCATTGGTTGCGTGGAGGGTTTTGACGCGAGGAGGGTATGGTTGGGGGGGGGTTTTTTTTTCAAAGTTTGGTAGGATGGATAGGGAACTTAGAGGGATGGAGTCGAGGATTGGTATGTAAGAGCAGTTGACTACTTACAAGTATAGTATCCGATCCCTTGCCTCGCTGCGGTCAGATGGCACTAAGCTACGGTCGGCCTTGTCAGATGATGATTGGATACCATAGGTAGCTTTCCAGTATGAATACCACCTACTCCTTACCTCAGCTACATTCTGTTCATGCCCACACATTTCATTCCCACCTATCCATACTTATCCCCCACAGCGCTCGCCATATCTTGCCCAAAGCGACTTTGTTGAGGTGCTTTTGTCCACCGTTGTCGTGTGCCGTTGCCTTTCACTTGAGCTTGAGGCTCGGACAGGGGATTTGTTTGCGCATACAGCCTTCATTCTATCTTCACTTCATTTTCCAGGCGCTGACTCGTAGCTGTTGCATGCTTTTCATGGAATATAGCTTTAAATGATGACTGTGTTGATGATTGATGACTGTATTGTGAAGGCCCAAGCACAATATCCATAAATGATATATATCGCCGAGGAGCATTTCACTCCCCCCACACCCCCAACACCAACAGTCCGTCTTCCGCCTACATGTCCCATTCGCCTCCAACACTCGTGGCACTTTGAATATCTACAACTTCGTCCGACACGGCAACTTTCCACCAAAAAATGTCAACCCCCAAGCGAACGGTCCTCATAACCGGCTGCTCAGACGGCGGATTAGGCGCCGCCCTTGCCTCCGCCTTTCATGAAGCCGGCCTGCACGTCTATGCGACAGCTCGAAATCCCGCAAAGATGGAACAGCTCACATCCCTTGGCATCGAAACACTTACGCTCGACGTGCAATCCCAATCGTCAATCGCTGCTTGCGTCGGCAAACTGTCTAGTCTCGATATCCTGGTCAACAATGCCGGTATGCAATTCCTGATGCCCGTGGTCGACGTCTCCATTCCTGAGGCCAAAAAGCTGTTCGATCTCAACGTGTGGTCGCACATCGCCATGACGCAGGCTTTCTTGCCGTTACTACTGAAGTCTCCTGATGGCATGATTGTGAACCAAACGTCTGTTGCGGCTGTGACCACGCTACCATTCCAGGCGGTGGAGAAGGCGATGCGACAGGAAGAATTTGAGGATCGGGGTATGCCAGCGCAGAAGTGGGCGAAATCGGTCGTGCAGGATCTATTGAAGAAGACTCCGCCATCAGTGATTTGGAGAGGGGAGTCGGCGTGGTTGACTCGGCTTGCGAGCGTTCTGCCCTTTGGAATGTTTGATGGAATGGTGAAGAAGCTGACGGGGCTGGACATTGTTGAGCGGACCGTGCGTAAATGAGTATTCACACTCTTTCGCCAGAAGAGCTGTAAGATAATTTAGCCCGCGGAGATGGTATCTCAGCATCTGCTTCTTCCATTTTCGAATCAAGGAATGCTTTGCATGGTTTCAACCCAATAGATGCTGCCAAGGCCTAGCTCTCCGCACCCAAAGTCTCGCTTTCTGTAGATTGATAAGGTTCCGCCAAGTCCGTCTGGCGGTTAGTGGGTATCAGAAGATGGTCTATGGATTCTTGGGATGGAGGAAATGGTCTTATCTGAAGAAGGGAAGTGAGACTGGGAGTTTCATCAATGATTCTCAATCATGAGGTGCGAGCAGGTGCGTATTCTGTAGACTGGTAGCTGATGTTGCGGTTCGGCCAGATTGTTCCTCCGAGCCACGTTGTTTCTGTCCCAGCGATATTATTTTTATTCTTCTCTTTTTTCTCTGGTTTTGTGAGGCAATTCTGTTTGCACCGCAATACGTTTTCGTTCCCCCACTACATATTGGTCCTAACACGGACAGGCAGATTTGGTCATCTAATAGAGAAAGCCCCGAGCTTGACAGAGAACGGCTGCTCCACGGATGAAACCCAACTTATATTCCAACCAGGACGTCGCTCCCTCGCCTTCATCTCAATGTTGACCATCACTTTGGTAGTCGCCCTTGACGCCACACCCCTCAGTATTGCCTTACCATTCTCACAGGGAAGCTTCATGGAACTGCCATTGAAGCTTTTTGGGCTGGGGGCGGGGCATCTTTTTTACTCGCCTCAGCCGTCTCTCGAGTGTAACACGGATCATGATCGTCAAGGTCACCCTTCCGAACCGCCTGCCCGGAACGCTGGCTCGTGCAAAGACTGCCAGTGCGGGTCGTTAAGACGGTGACTTGGCCAGAACATTGGAGTAATACTCAAAAATTAATTTCAAGGCCCCTCCACTTTCAGATACAAGCATGGTCTTCGCATGATGCTTCGCGTTCGCTCATAAGTTCCATCGCATCGACAGTGGCAGATTCTTCAGTATTTGAAACGTCGCGAGCTGCGGTGCAGAAGAATGGATCGAAACAGTGTGTGGCCCCAGAAGTTGGGGTTCAATCGAGGGGCAGGTCTCGTGAAACCCCGGGTTGATTTCCAGAAGTGTCCATACGTAAGTTTGAAGGCCATATGCAAATAGTATCTTAGAAGAGACCTCAGGTGTCCAATTTTTATGATACTTGATGCTTGGCATTCATGGGTCAGTGTACGCGTCCTGGATCACGTATATTCATTGCCGTATTCCTCGAAGCTAAAGCTCCATATCTTCTCTGCCACACTTCGTCCGTATTTCGCTGCTGATCCACGATCGTCGCCCTTTGAGCTTAAAGCTCCCACGTGTTGCAGCAAGCTTGGAATTGTGACCCATCGTACAAGATTCGCTTCGTTGGCCCATGCCTCGACGATTTGATCCACATACCCTTCTCTGACCTGAGACAGTCGGGTAATCACTTTTGACGCCATCTTGTGAGAGTAGACAAGTCCTTGGGCGCAGCATCCAAAATTCGGCATTTGGTATAACCCTGGGAGCAGTTGCTGCATCGAGAGCCGTCCGGCCATAAAGTAGAGTGAGATGCATGCGGGAGCACAGACCAGGCAGACGATTGCAATGACCCCATTTGTAATTGCTTTTTCGAACATGAATTGCCTTATAAGAAGTAGCGCCATCCCTGTCATCCCAGCGATAGCAATGGACGCCGCAAAGTACCCTAGCCATTCCTCACTATTCCACCCCAGAAATTCTTCCGTGTAAAACAGGCGTAGGTATAGCCAGTCCATCTCTTCGGTAGTTGGGTGTCGTTCATCGGCCGTTTGAAGTGCCTCCATGGCTCGTGGAAACCACCCATCCACCGCCAGTGTATCATCTTCAATCATAGCGATCCATTGTGTTCCAGCATCAACACATCTTTGAAGCACGTAGGCGTAGTCGAAGACTGCTTTCTTCCGGTAGTCTTTATTTGTCTCCCACTCCCGTAAACTCCGAAGTCGTCCCTGGTTTACATCGTAGAGCAACGTTTTATCCGCAACGTTGGTGAGCCATGGCTCGCCATAGACCGGGTGCATTTGAGGGTCCGTATGGGCGATGAGGACAACCAAGAAGATCTGCTCTCTCTCGCTTGCTTCGAGGCCATCTATCAATGAGCCAATCGTTCTCCGCACGTATTGGTCTTGCTCTCGCGCAACGGTCGCTATGCCGATGCACATCTTGGGGTCTTGGGGTTTACTTTGGACGTAGGTCGTAAGATTGGCGTCACGAATGAAGCCGTCGGCGTCAGTCTGGCGCTGGATGGAGTGTCTTGGCTCATAGCCTCGAACAGGATCGAAAAAGGCCGAGGTAGGATCGCGATAATACGCCTGGCTGCAATAGCGGATCAATGCAAGGTAGATGAGGACGAATGCGCAGAAAGCGGAAGTCCTCGGCCTACTTCGAAGGTAGCGTAACATTCCACCGGGCCTCATAGCATCCCTCCGCTCGGCTATGTGCTGTATATACAATATGTACAGTGGCAGAAGGCTTGTGATGGAATACGCAACGGTGCACTAGGAACCGTTGGAACCGTTGGGGCCGTTGCGAGCTCCGGGTGGGCAGAGTGAAATGTGTAACGATTTGGTGATTGGCCAGTGTTTCGTTGATCTGTAACGGGCTAGACTGCTGACTGATGCTGACTTATGTTGACTATTCTACAAATAGGTAGGTAGGCTTGGATTACATATCTTGTATGTCTATAAAGTAGGACTCATAGCCTCAAGCCCATTACAGCTCTGAGCTGCCACCCTGTAGAACTCTAGACTCACCATGGACGAAAAAGTACCAGAGAACTCTGCAGACTCGGAGCGAACTCAGGTACCTCGCGAGCATCTTGCACCAGGAAAGGTCGCCAACTTCCCCGGCTCTCTCGTGGCCAATAGTCTTGCAAATACCCTCGAAGCTACATCTTATCCAAAAGACAAAGGAAAGCTAGCCAATTGGCTCGTGTACTTTAGGGAAGGGGGGGACAATCTTGGGATATGGAAAAGTGCCGTAAGCATTAGATCCTCCATAGGGCATTGATCCTGCTAAAAGTCTTCACCACAAGTTCGTAGAAGCGTTTGCCTCATTCCTTCTTTGCTACTTGAACGGAATGATTGACACGACTATCACAAACTTCGGAACTCCGCAGGCTCCCGCATACGCTGGGGTCGTCAATATCTTTCTCTTGACTTTGTTCATCATGGCATTTGCACCTGGCTCTGGAGGTTAGTTGGAGCAGTCCCGGTCTGGAGCCCTGACAACTGATCAAGATACAGGCCACATCAATCCCCTCATCACATTCTCCACAATGATCGTAAGTTTGCTTTTCCGAGCACCTTTCCAGTTTACCATGAGAAGGCTTTGGACATGCTTCGGGAACCAACGCTCACAATGCTTTCCAACGTCATTCCCGAAGAAGTCATACTGACTCGGAAATGTCCAGGTGGGTTTGACTGGCTTCTCGCGAGGGATTTTCTTATATCACCCGGGGCATTGAAAGGGATGTCATTGACCGTGTCAGGGATACTTTACTTGAGCGGTCAACTTCTAGGTGCGGGGCTGGCTGGTGGCGTCCTTCGTGGTGCGTTTGGCGCAGACCGCTCAATCGAGTCAGCAATAATCAAACTCTCAGCGTCTCACCTCTGACGTTTCGTACAGATTTAAAGGCGGCGGTTGCTTTCGGGATCCTGGAACCATTGCTGTTGGACAGGCACTTCTGATCGAGACAGTCTCGTCTTTTGCTTTGCTGTGAGTTGTCTCCCGACTACGAGGGCGGACTTTTCGCTGAGAGCCCTCGCGTGGAGTGCTCTTGCCTTTGGAGTAGCTCTGGACCCTCGCCAGCGAGAGCTATTTGGACCGCTAGGCGGACCATTTGCTGTAGGGTGTTCCCTGGGACTTGTGAGCTTTGCAACGGCGGGACTGGTGCCGGGGGATACGGGAGCATCGATGAATCCGGCTAGGTGCTTTGCCTTTGCCATAACGAGACATGATTTTACAGGTAGGAATCGGAAGAGATTGTGCTCCAAGAATGAGCTGACCGCAAGTGGGTGAACAGACCAATGGATATGGTGGGTGGGCCCTTTCTGTGGATCATGGCTTTTGGCCATGACCTATTTCATAGCTCCTCCGTATCATAGCAGCACCGTACCGATACGAAGTTGAGAATTAGGAGCTTCCACTGTGGCAGCGACATGCGCAGAGTAGGACGACAGAAATCTTGATAGAAGACTTATGCCTTCAATGTGTCGAGGAAGGCGACATGACATAGCAGGGGGTTTCCCGTCGGTCGACGCTATTCATGAAACACATCTAGTCATAGATAACAGGTCTCCCCGGCTTGATGTCCAAAATTGATGTAAAGACCATAATTTTTTGGATACGGCGGTGTCACCTTTTCTGCTAGCATGCCTGGCTTTGGCTGGCCCCAAAGGTAATCCAACTTTTTTCCTTTTTCCTTTTCTCTATTCCTCTTTCTCTTCTTTCTTTTCTCTTTCCGAAGTTGTCATTTTCCAATTTTCCCAAAATGCGGTGTACAGGGTATAGTATTTATACTTAATGCTGTATGCATAGATATAGTAAAGTAGAAGAAAAGGGAGCACATGCACTCGGAGATTAATCTAGTTATCATTGGCTCCAAATGGCAAGGGAAGATGCAGGAAGTCAAGTTAGTTCAAGCCTCAAGGAAATCGAATTTCTGAAAGAAGTCGAGGGGTCTAAAAAGCTTGGCGGGAAAGTGATTTACTGTGCACCAGTGTACTCGTAAAGTAAAGTTGCCCAACCGAAGGCCTAGGATTGTGCACACAGCTGCCAACGCAAAACTTCAAACTTGACCGCTCATAAAATTATCAACTTCACCTTCTTCCAACTTCTCCTTCTTCCTCTTCTTCCACCCATCCTCCTCTACACAATTTCATCACCCTCTGACATATCAATTGAGCCTCACTGCAGCTTCTAAACCTGCTTGTACGAGAGGAGCCCCTCATCGGACCCCTCCATAGCTAACAAACCTTCAGGAAACATAACAAACAATCCTCCTATTCACCTCACACCACCGTTATCATGCCTAAGGTACCCTTACACCTCATCTTCCTTGCCCACACACTCTCAGCTAACCATATCCCCCCCTTCAGATCACAGAAATCCTCTTCGACTGTGACAATACCCTCGTTCTCTCGGAAGAACTCGCCTTCGAAGCCTGCGCCGACCTCGCCAACGAGATCCTCGCCAAGTACGACATTTCCAACCGCTACACCGGCCCCGAGCTCCTCAATGAATTCGTCGGCCAGAACTTCCGCGGCATGGTTGTGAACCTCCAGAAAAAGTACAACTTCGAGATCCCCGGCCCTGATATGGAGAAATACGTATCCATGGAAGAAGACAGAGTGATCGCCAAGCTGAAGAGGGATGCCAAGCCCTGTGTCGGGTGCAGCGAGGAGCTCCAAAAGCTGTACAAAGCCAAGAAGTATGGCATGGCCGTAGTCAGCTCCAGTGCTCTGCGTCGGGTCCAAGCCAGTATCGACAAGGTCGATCAGTCCCAGTACTTCCCCAAGGACCACATCTTCAGCGCCGCCACCTCCCTACCAAAACCGACCAGCAAGCCTGACCCGGCCATCTACCTCCACGCCTGCAAGGTCATTGGGAAGGAGCCCGGAGAGTGCGTGGCCGTGGAGGACAGCAAGAGCGGGACCTTGAGTGCCGTCCGTGCCGGTATCCCAGTCATTGGCTACGTGGGCAGCTACGACGGCAGCGAGAAGCAGAAGGAGATGACCGAGACCCTGAAGGGATTGGGCGTCGGGGTTGTCATGCAGAACTGGGACGAGTTCCCCAAGTGCTTGGAAACGATTGAGAAGTCGTAAGAGGCACTTCGTCACAAGACTGCGATCCGAAATCGAGATAGATAAAAGGTTCGGAACTATTCCATGATGATGATGAGCCATCAATATTGCTAAACATGACGGCAAAGACTGCTGGCTAGAAATGACCTAGACATTGATAGACAAAAGACATGCTCTGTAACCTGATGTGCCAATGCCCCTGCCAAAACGTTGCTGCACAAGCTAATATTATCGACTTAAGTCACGACAGGCCCAGGCAGGTCAGCGCTCTTCGGGAATTCGGCTCCTTAATGCTTCTCTTGCGGCACTGTAATCGTGCCACACACTTAGCTCCGGGATCGCTAAGTGCTACTCGGCCATGGAACCAAATCAGCCATAGAACCAAATGGGCCTACTAATCTACATATATATACACATTATTCATGAACTCCTTCATGACTTCCTTCCAAATGCGTATCTCCCACTTTCTAGATGACTGCCACGTCTTCAGGTGATTTTTCGTCTGCTTGAAGACTTTTTTGCAGGCTGTATCGTACTTTTTTTTGTCAGACCAGCT
>NKYR01000115.1:0-125453 GCA_003184365.1 Evernia prunastri
CCTCAGAATCTCCTGGGGGATGTCTTTGACCCCATAGAAATTTGGTGATATAGCCGACATGCGCAAAGGTCATAGCTGAGAACCCAAATTTTGACACCTTTCTCCCTCCCTCTCCCCTTTCCCAGCAACAAAAACAGCCCTCCCTACCCCACCCCACCACTTCAATCCTTGTTAACGCCCTTTTCTCCCCGACGGCAGCATCTACCGCTACACCCACGGCGTCAACTGGCGCGCCGTCGCCGCCTTCGTCGCCGGCGTCGCGCCCAACCTCCCCGGCTTCATCCACAGCATCAACCCCGCCGTCGGCGTCGGCGTCGGCAGCCGGCCGTACACTTTTGCCTGGATCCTCGGCTTCGTCGGGACGTCGCTCGTGTACGTGGTCCTTTCGACGGTTTTCCCGCCGGTGGAGTCGTTGGTGGGGAGGGCGGTGCTGCCGGATGAGGTTTATGGGTGGGAGGGGGATGGGGAGGGGGTTGGGGGGTTTGAGGGGAAGGCGTGCGAGGGGAAGGGGGATGGGGTTTGAGGGGAAGGGGAAGGGGGGTGAGGGGAAGGGTGGTGAGGGAGATGGGGATGTTAAAGGTGATGGGGGGGGGGGGTTTGAGGGGAATGTGGGGTGATGAGGGGAAGGCTGATGGGAGCGATTGATGGGCAGATGGGACGAGTGGGAGGTTGGAGGTGGCAGATGGGGTGAGGGGAGCTGGCTGGGTTGGCGTTGGTATGGGTGCGGGGCAGGTCTGTGTGTATGGGCGTCTTGAACGAAGGATTCAGGTCGTTGCTGACGAATCGATTTGAATTCCGCGGTGTCATATCATATCATACCGTATCGTATCGTATCAAATTATATCGTATCATATCTTACGCGAAGCTAGACGCTTTTTGTCTTTGTGGAGTTGGCAATAAATGCAACGGTCAACGGTCTTGACTCTCGTGTGTATATATGTTTGTGAAAGGCAGGCGGGTACAATGCACGGTCTTGAGAATGTATACCTATCTACCACTCGCTTGGGCAAGACTTGGGTGGACGCCGTGCTGGCTTTGAACTGTGCACTCTGCCCTTTGCCCGTTGCCCTTTGACTTTTGATTTGACTTTTCCCCTTTGCCCTTTGCCATTTGACTTTTGCACTTTGACTTGTGCTGTTTGAAGGTCTTGAGGTGGGATGTGTATGTGTTTGTGTGTGTATGTGTGCATGTATGTGTTTGTGTTTGTGTATGTGTATGTGTGTGTGTGTGTACTGTATGGATTGGCTTAGAACGGGTAAAGAAAGTTTTGGTGATGTGTAATTTTTTGATGCATGCTTTTTAAGGAAAGCTGATTCCGTGTTGTCCGTGTGGCTGAAAAGCGTGTCCCACAGCTAGATCAGGGGGTGGGTCCTCAATGGCCCATCATCTCCCTATCGATCCATCCCCAGATCTTTGCGATTTGTTCCTCGCCGATGGGTCTCACGTCCCGCATCGCTGGCGCCACTTTTATTGTTTCCGTCATGGAGAATGTGACTTCTTCCTCTTGTCCTTTCCCTTTCTCTTTCTCTTTCTCGTTTTGCGTTTTTGTCTCTTGCTCGGATACGCCCTCTTGCTTTGATTTGCCATCGTCGTTATCGCTGCAATATGCCTCTTTCCACAAGCCGAGGAGTTTGCGCGCGGGGTGGTTGGCCGCGTCGCCGGTTAGGGCGTCGAGTTGGGAGACCCAGGTGGTCGGCGGGACGAGGGCGAAAGGTGGGGACGGGAGCTTTCGGAGCCAGCGGAGGAGATCGGCCCAGGTGCTTTGGGTGGAAGGGTTGAGGAGGTGGTGGACTGGGATGTCGCCGTCGGAGCTCTGGACGGTGGTCGAAGGATGTGCCGGCAGGGATATCTCCAGGACTGCGGACGCGGCGACGTCGACGGGTAGCCAGCCGAGCTTTTCTCCCGGCAGATCCGGTAGGCTTCCGGTGACTTTGACGCTGCTGAGCATCAGCGGCCAGGCTTCGGTGACGTTCCAGATCCCGCTTTCGGTGTCGCCGCAGAGCTGACCGATCCGTAGGACGGCGATGCGGTCTTTTAGTCGCGTGTGGAGGTGGGCTTGCTCGCAGATGGACTCCGCGACCCATTTCGAGCGGGAGTAGCCGAGTGGGGAGGCGGATGAGGGGTCGTGGGAGATGCGTTCGGGGATCGGTGAGGTGTGGTGTGGTCCGAGCACGCTGGCTGTGGATGAGCAGAAGAGGAAGCGCGGTGGGGGTTCTGTCTTTGGACGTGTGAGGGCGAAGTTGATGAGGTTGCGAAGACCGGCGATGTGGTCTTTCACAAAGCTGGAGAGGCGCATGCTGAAATTGACGGCCCATGCTGCGTGGATTACCACAGTGGTCCGAGTCGCGAGGTCTTTGTAGGTGGAGGGAATTAGACCGAGGGCTGGATCGTAGAGCCGGCATGGATGGCAGGTGATCTTTGAGGATGTAATGTCCAGAGGAGCTTTATTGCGCGCTAGGAGTGATTTCGAAATTCTTTCGTTGGCAGCTGTGGGAGATGCAGCCCGGATGAGGCAGTGGATCTCTGACACGTGAGAGGAGGAGCGGAGGAGGGAAAGGATATGGGCTCCGAGAGCACCGGTGGCTCCGGTGAGAATCACGACTTGGCCAGAGGAGGTCGTGATATTGGTTGTAATTGAAGGTGCGGGGTCTAGAGAGTTTCGAGGGTCATCGGTGAAGTTGCTGTATTCTTGAACGAGATCTCGCATCAACTGTGTCTCGTCTTCCGTCTCCACCTTTTGTCCTTTGCGTATGCTGATGAGATATTTGGAGAGTCTCTTGATCGTGCCGCAATCGTAGATCACATTGAGGGGTAGCTGGGCGGCAGAGGCTGGGAGGATTCTGTGCTGTAGCAATGCCCTGATTCGCATGCAGTGTACCGAGTCCACGCCGAGGGAGAATAAATCACCTTCTTCTGGGATGGGGGTAGAAGTGTCCAAAACACGCTGGATAATTTGTACGACTGCAGTGGTGACCTCGTCGTCTGGCACTTCGTCCTGGGACGACGAAAGGACATGATTGTTGGATGTATCGGGATCGCTATTGTAGGCTTGTTCAATATCTAACGAGTAACTTTTCTCGGCTTGGCCGCGCATGATGGTGCCTTTGCTGCTCTTCTCGAGTCCAGGGGCATCACTGGGCATCACCGTCAGCATGGACTTGGACAGCCTAGTATGACCTTGGCTTTCTGCGTTTAGTCTCTCTATTGATGGCCACAGAGCACTGAGCAGCTCTTCGTCCGTCATGCCAGAAGACTTTGTAGCTCGAAACAATAGCGCGCCAGGAAATTGTTGGCTGTTGCCAAATATCAGCACATCACTTAACAGTGGAGACGTAGAGATTGCATCTTCGAGTGGCGCAGGATCAAATTTCTTTCCGGTGATCAAAGTCAGCTGTGAATCTGCTCGAGAATGATATTTCCATGCTTGCGGTATCGTAGGATGTGGTGCAAAGAGATCTGCCGTTGCGTAGGAGCCATCGTCTCGATTTCGTTTCGCCATGTGTGGCCATGATCGAAGAATGACCAACTCTGCCAAGCCATCTTCTTGCGGCTCAAACTCCAAGTGGGGTGATGCATTGCTTCGTAGATATTGCCATTCTTTGTCGGTTGCGTAGTCGCGATGCGAAGACATGAGGAAACCGCACTCTGCACTACCGAATCGAGACACTAGATTAACGCCCTTCTCGACGAGATCATCACCTACGTCCTGGGGCAGTGCAGCACCGCCAACTCCCACGAGTTCCATCTGCCTCAGAGTGTCTAACCCTTCATCTTCGGCCGCCAACATCTGCAAGACATATGGGACGGAAGAAAAGTACCGAACTCGGGGAGCCTGATGAGTGTCCGCAGACCGCCGAGCACAGTCCAAAGTCCTCAGGATATTGGTGGGAGTGATTGGCACGTCTGCACCCGGAAATAGCCATATCATCGCACCGCTGGTCCATGCTCGAAAGCAGTCGGCCACGCCTCCGTGGTAGAGGGGAGTCATGGTGAAGGTTGCCTTGTCAAAGCCGCTGTGGAAAGTGGGAAGGACTCCAATGGCAGCACGGTGAGCCTGAGGAATTGGCTTAGGTAATCCCGTCGAGGTGCCAGATGTGTGGTGGAGATAGGCGATGTCGGATTCCGCTAGCGGCCATGCAGGAGACGGAGCATCAGACACCGTGGCTTCTTTTACATCTTTTTCTTTGGGCAAGGGGATTATTTCTAGCGATGAATCTTTTATGCTTTGGCACGCTGCTCTGGCGAGGTCGGCGTACATACCATCATGAATCAAGTTCGATACGTTACACTCCTGGCATAAATAGGCTATGGCAGAAGGCTGGCACTGCGGACTAGATTCTTTGATTCTCGTATCAGCGAGTTCACCAGGAGAGCAACTTCGTCGACGTACGCTAGTAATAGAACGGAATATCCTAGTCTCATCAAAGCTAGCCAGCCGAAAAGGAAGTCTATCGAGCTTGGGCAAAGGAAAGCCACGGTCCTATGAGGCTGCACTGATGGAGATGGTGACAGCGGGCCATGTTGGAGCAGGCTATGTGCCAGTGATATTGATGATTGTTGTAAATGTGAAAACGCTGTTTCCACAAGCATTAGCCTCTCGTCCCCAGTAAGCAGTGTACAGTAATCATTTACTATGAATTACGTAGTTCCATTCCCTGTTTGTTCCTTTGTCATTGGGAGGTATTGGGAAGGCAAGTGCAGGGCGAGTGGGATGTTTTCGAGCCTGATGATCAATGAATTCATTGACCGTCTTGAAGGAATGCGGCTTTTGCGCGTTGAAGGCAGCGGCTTGACCTAATGTGCAGAGAAAATAATTGCCGTCTACGCTCTCTTCTGGCAGCTGTGGGTCTGTCATGGTAGTCCTTGGATTGCCAAAATTGGCTTGTATATTATTGGAGGTTGGAGTATTAGTTGAATGGTCTGAGAGAGGAAAGGTGGTACCTTAGTGAATCATTTTTGAAGCTAATTACTACATCATCACTTGGAAGGAAGAAGGAAAGGAAGAAGTAGAAGCGTTCCAAGTCTTTCTACACTACATCGCTGCCACTCAAGTACTCTATTGCTCAAGCGGCTCGAAAAGCAATAAGTCTGAACTGTTTTTGCAATATCAATCAGTTCACAGTAGGTACTTCCTCAACATTTTTTGAATGTTCCATTTCTTCGAACATCTGATCTATACCTCATTGGCTCTAGTGGTGTGGTCACATCTTACCTTAGATCTCCCTGATCCCCGGGAATTATAGACTTTCGGATCGGACTTTTGACAAGTCTCCGGTGAAGTGCGATGACGCCATGACGCTCGGACTTAAGGTTGCAAATTTTCGATGGTTGTGGATTGTTTGGCAAAGCAACAGTCAGGACTCAGCAAAAGAGGGTAAGAGTGGCATGATAGTGATGATTATATCAATTAATATGTTTGATTGGCTCATCTTCCTAAAGTACCAAAAAAAATTAAAATTGGGGGGATTGTTATTTCATCCCTCTATCCACCTACCCTTCCTGTCGACCCCGTCCCATGTTACCCCACTCTCTGTGCACTTGTTGACAATACAACGTTACGAACAACTTGCCGCCACAAGCAATCCATCTTACCTACTTTTCTACTCATCATAACTTAGTCTTATCCACCTCGGACTATCTCACACCGCCGCTCCGAGCCGACTTTTAAAATCGATCAAAGCTTCCGCAATGCCCATGATTCATTGATGGGTGGATCGATTGACCACCTCGCTGCACCAGCTGCTCTTGTCCAACGTCAACATGCCTTCTTCAGAAGAGCCCGACAGACCCCACTTCTCCGAGCATGGAGCATGGCCATCAGCAACGGCAAACTCCTTTCGCCAGGACTACCTTGCCCCCGCACCTGCTTTTCACACTCGCACTTCCCCGGACAGTGATCCCTCACCAGCCAATGCCTTCTTCCTACCTGACAATCTCACTTCCTCCCATCCCAATCGTGCAGTACTCCCTACAGGTGACGCGGAACCCTTCTCCAGCGACGACAAGACCGCTGTACCCTCTCCTGCCGGCTCGCAACCGGAAGCTGTACCTACTGCTGTCTTCGCCGCTCCTGCCGAGACCCCTCCTCCCCTTGATGAAAGCCACGTGATCGAGAACGAAAAGGAAGATGAAATTGGAGGCTTCGAACCCATCAAGACCACAGCATCGACGAAGCCGGCTAGTCGTCCTGGCTTGAAAAACACAGCTTCGTCTCGAATGACGGAGGATGATCTTTTTAGAGTATTGAGCAGGAGGAAGACAAATCAAAGCGGTCGACAGGGCTCCTTCATGACCGAGGATGAAGCGAGCGCGGCAGGCGAAGAGCAGGCTGAGATTGAGAGGTTAATGTCCCGTATGTTTGGCAAGGATCGACAAGCACACTCGGAAGATGAGAAGACTAGACATGTGGGATTGGTTTTCAGGAACTTGTCGGTCAAAGGAATGGGACTAGGTGCGGCGTTGCAGCCAACCTTAGGCGATCCGTTCCTTGCAATCCCGAGAAAATTGGCAGCGCTTTTTACGGGAGGACCGAAGAAGGTTGTGGGGAAGCCCCCAATCAGAACCATCTTACATGATTTCACGGGGTGTGTACGCCCTGGTGAAATGCTACTGGTTCTCGGACGTCCCGGCTCTGGCTGCTCGACATTCCTGAAAGTATTGGCGAATCAAAGATTCGGATATGTGGGCGTTGACGGAGACGTTACATATGGTGGGACGGATGCAAAGACCATGGGCAAACACTATCGTGGAGAAATCCTATACAATCCCGAGGACGATCTACACTATGCTACATTGTCGGTCAAGAATACATTGCAGTTCGCTTTGAAGACGCGAACACCCGGGAAAGCATCTCGAAACGAAGGCGAAAGTCGAGCCGACTACGTCAAGGAGTTTCTCCGGGTTGTATCAAAGCTTTTCTGGATCGAGCATACGATGAACACCAAAGTAGGCGACGAGTTCGTACGAGGTGTGTCAGGGGGAGAGAAGAAGCGTGTCAGTATCGCAGAAGCCATGATCACCAAGGCTAGCACGCAATGTTGGGACAATTCTACCAGAGGACTTGATGCTAGCACTGCCCTTGAATACGTGCAGTCTTTGCGCTCGCTGACCAACATGGCCCACATATCTACATCTGTAGCGCTGTATCAGGCTGGCGAGAGTTTGTACGATCTTTTCGATAAGGTGGTTCTAATGGACGAAGGCAAATGTTTGTATTACGGTCCAACTGAGGAGGCCGCTGCCTATTTCGAGAACCTCGGCTTCCGTCGACCGCAGCGCTGGACGACCGCTGACTTTCTCACATCCGTCACTGATCCCCATGAGCGTCAAATCAGAGAAGGCTATGAGAATCGCATCCCTCGATCAGCCGAGCAATTTGAAGCTGCCTATAAGAAAAGTTCAACATTCGAGAATAATTTGCGCGACATCGAATCCTTCGAGCAACAGGCAGAACAGCAGAGACAAGAGCGCCTGGCAGCTGCAACGAAAGCTACAAAGGAAAAGAATTACACCCTTCCATACCACAAGCAGGTTTGGGCTTGCACTAATCGGCAATTTCTGGTCATGGTCGGAGACAAGCAATCACTTGGAGGCAAGTGGGGAGGTATTCTCTTTCAAGCTCTCATTGTCGGTTCTCTGTTCTTCAACATGCCCAAGACTTCAGCCGGGGTTTTCGAGCGTGGAGGTGTGATGTTCTTCATGTTGCTCTTCAATGCATTGCTTGCTCTGGCAGAGTTGACAGCTGCCTTCTCGAGCCGCCCAATCTTACTCAAGCACAAAAGCTTGTAAGTCTCCACTCATTCTATGCGAACGATTGGTACTAATGCCACTACAAGCTCGTTCTACCGGCCTTCGGCCTACGCTATTGCACAGACGGTCGTTGATATCCCTCTCGTGCTGATCCAAGTCACCATTTTCGACGTCGTTGTATACTTCATGTCGAATCTATCGAGGACGGCTTCGCAGTTCTTCATCAGCTTACTCATCTTGTGGATCATCACAATGACGATGTATTCATTCTTTCGAGCTTTAGGGGCACTTTGTGAATCTTTGGATATAGCGACTCGTTTGACCGGTGTCGCTATCCAGGCGCTGATTGTCTACACCGGTTACCTGATCCCTCCTCAGAAGATGCACCCTTACTTTAAGTGGCTTATCTGGGTCAATCCCGTCCAGTATGGGTTCGAAGCTTTGATGTCGAACGAGTTTTACAATTTGGAGATACAGTGCGTACCGCCGTACATAGTCCCAACAGGGCCAGGCACAACCACACAGTACCAGTCCTGTCTTCTTTCGGGAAGTCAACCTGGGTCGACAACCGTTAGCGGAGCTGATTATATCGAGACTGCATTTACGTACAAGAGAGACCATCTCTGGCGTAATTTTGGTATAATCGCAGGATTTTGGATCTTCTTCGTCATACTCACCATGATCGGTATGGAGCTTCAAAAGCCAAATGCAGGTGGAGGAGCCGTGACTATTTTCAAACGCGGCCAAGCTCCCAAATCCGTTGAGCAGGCTATGGACAACGGCAACATACCAGAGGACGAGGAGAAACAACTTGCTATTGCAGGGAATGAAAAGCTTGCGGAAGACTCGACAAGCTCAGATTCCGAACTCGTCAAAGGTCTTGCTAAGAATGATTCTATTTTCACTTTTACCAACGTCAACTATACAATACCCTACGGAAAGGGCGAAAGGAAGTTGTTGAATGATGTTCAAGGTTTTGTTAGGCCAGGCAAATTGACGGCGCTCATGGGCTCTTCTGGCGCCGGCAAGACCACGCTTCTCAATACTCTGGCCCAAAGGATCAACTTTGGCGTGGTGACTGGGGATTTCCTAGTCGATGGAAAATCTCTACCAAGATCCTTCCAAAGAGCCACTGGTTTTGCTGAGCAGATGGATGTCCACGAACCTACCTCCACGATTCGAGAGGCATTACGATTCTCAGCACTTCTAAGACAGCCGAAGGAGGTACCAATTGAGGAGAAGTACGAATACTGTGAGCGAATCATTGACCTGCTCGAGATGCGAAGTATCGCAGGAGCCACAATTGGCAAAACAGGTGCCGGGTTGAATCAGGAACAGCGCAAACGAGTGACCATTGGTGTCGAGCTTGCTAGCAAACCGGAACTCCTCATGTTCCTGGATGAACCTACGTCAGGTCTGGACTCTGGAGCAGCTTTCAATATTATCCGCTTCCTTCGCAAGCTAGCGGACAGTGGTCAAGCGTTGCTCGTCACCATTCATCAACCTTCCAGCGTGCTCTTTGAATACTTCGATGAGCTTATCCTATTGAAATACGGAGGTAACGTGGTCTATCACGGAGAGCTCGGTAAAGACTCTCGTCGCCTAATCGACTATTTCGAGCGCAATGGTGCCCACAAGTGCCCACCTCGCGCCAATCCTGCCGAGTACATGCTTGAATCCATCGGTGCTGGTGACCCTACATACAAGGGTAAGGATTGGGGCGAAGTTTGGGCTTCATCACCTGAACATGATGAGCGTACCCGGGAAATCCAATCGTTGATCAGCTCTCGACGGAATGCGTCAGTAGGCGAACAGATCAACGATGATCGCGAATACGCTATGCCACTCGGGACACAAGTGTACACCGTCGTATATCGAAATTTCGTTGCATACTGGCGAGATCCAGATTACATGATAGGAAAGTTTATGTTGCACATTGTCACCGGTCTCTTCAACACTTTCACTTTCTACCATATCGGAAATGAGACGATCGATATGCAATCACGCCTCTTCTCCATCTTCATGACTCTCACAATCTCGCCACCTCTGATACAGCAGCTGCAGCCAAGGTACCTGCACTTCCGCAGCATTTACAAATCTCGCGAGGCAAATTCCAAGATATACTCCTGGTTCGCTTTCACCTGTGGTGCTGTTTTGGTTGAGATTCCATATTCTATTGTCGCAGGAACTCTCTACTTCAATTGCTGGTGGTGGGGCGCCGTGGGACGTGGCTCAAGCAAGTTCGACAGCGCATACACTTGGATGCTTCTCATGCTTTTCGAGCTCTTTTACGTTGGCTTTGGTCAAGCGATCGCTTCGTTCTCGCCGAATGAGTTGCTGGCTTCCCTTCTCGTGCCCGTCTTCTTTCTCTTCGTTGTCTCTTTCTGCGGCGTCGTCGTGCCATACGCTGCGCTACCTCACGTAAGTTCTTGCCTCGACTGACCAACATTCCAACTTTTAGATCACGCATGGCTGACGGATCTCCTCCTAGTTTTGGGCTTCTTGGATGTACGATCTGACGCCCTTCCACTACCTCCTTGAGGGTTTCCTTTCCGTCGCCACCCATGGCCGCACCGTCATCTGTTCCTCCACAGAATTCGCTCGATTTGCGCCTCCACCAGGTCAAACATGCCAGTCTTACACCAGCGCTTTCATCGCCCAAGCTGGCGGTCACGTACAAAACGGCAGCAACGGTCTATGTGAATTCTGCCAATACGCCAATGGTGACGAATTTGCCGCTGGGTTCAACGTATATTACAGTCATAAGTGGTTGGACTACGGTGTCTTTTGGGCTTTTTGCGTCTTCAACTTTATGGTCGTGTTCCTCTGTTCCTGGCTTTACCTCGGAGGAATGAAGAAGATTAAGAGGGCGTTCAGTCCAGCCGCAAGGAAGCAGTAGAATACGTCGCAGGCGGAGAATGAGAAGGCATGATGATGACCTTGTCAGTTACCCCGCCAACAGGTGAGCAACTCTTGGCAGATTTCTCCAGTTGGAGAGTACTTTCAATGCGTACATATTACTTGGACATACAATTTTGGCATAGCGGTGGCGGGAACGGTAGGTTCGTGGCTTTACAAATAGAAGCGTTCAATATAAATCTTATCTTTTGTTCTGTTTTTGTTTGCCCTTTTCTCATTTTTACTTCTCCTTTTCACTTTTTGTTTTATTGTGAAAAGATGATCCAGACCATATCATCTCGGTCCACACCTAACAAAAAAAGATTAGGAAGACTGAGAGTGGAAAGCATCTCGGCACAGATACTTTCGAGGGGACAGGGTCTTGAATACCAATGTATGTGGCCTTTGGTGGGTGGAGAGTACTGGAATTTGAAACCGAGGGGTATGTTGAGATTTTGAAGCTGTGACTCTGAGCAAGGTATGTACTCTATCCCCTATCGATCCTTACCGAGTTTCTCTCATATCCGCTTCTGCATCATGAGATGCAGCGAAAAGGAGAGAGAATAGCATGACTGAACACGATCTCTATACCATGATATCCTCCTTTCCCGGCTCCACTTCCGCTCCCATCTCTACCAACCTCCACTCCAGTCACCACTCAAAAGCCCCCAACGAGAAAACCCCCTTCCAAACCCCCCAAATTCACCACACCCCAGCCCTCAGCACCAAAAGCGCCAACCCAGCCTCAACCTCCCCACTTCCGACCCCCCTCCCCTCGACCCCAAACCCCAACAACACCAGCGCCGCCTCCACCTCCTCCCGCGTAGCAGCGCCAACCTCAATCTCAGCCGCAACCCCATTCCCCGCAGCACCCTCCTCACCTGCCCCACGGATCTGCCCCTCCACCCTCCCCCGCTCCGCCCTCCCGTCCCCAAACGACGCGCCGCACAGCGCGCAGTTCACGTGCAGGCGCAGCAGCGCCGTCGCGCAGCCGTGGCACATTACGTCCCCGCAGGATAAACGCACCGGGTGCGCGCGGAGGTGCTGCGCTGAGAGGTCGCCGGCGGGGTGGGGGTGGGTGAGGTAGGGGCGGGAGCACATGGGGCAGAGGGGCGACGGGATGGGGATGGGGGCGAGAGGGATTGTGGGGGAGGCGGACGCTGAGGGTGGGGATGGGTAATGGGGTGATGGAGGACTTGGGGGAGCAGGAGGAGTAGTGGGAGCAGCGGTGGCCGTGTCGGCTTCGAGCAAGAGGGCCCGCTTCTTCGATCGCGCGTCTTGGACGATGCGGCTCAGGGCGGCTAGGACGCGGTGGGCGCGCTGTTGTTCTTGTTCTTGCTGTTCTTGCTGTTGTTCTTGTTGCTCTTTCTCTGTCGTTGTTGTCGTTGTCGTCGCCGCTCCTTCGGCGGCGGTCCAGAGACGCGTGAAGATGGTGTGCCAGCGCGCTGCGCGGGTGGGGTTGGATTGGAAGAGTTGGTGGATCTGAGCGGGACGGACGAGGGTGGTGAGAGGGGGGAGGGGGAGGGTGGTGGTTGTATGGGTTGTTGTAGGGGTGGTGGTTTTGGTTCGTGTAGGCATTGTTGAGGTTGAGAGATCTTTTTTGCGTTTTGGAGGGGTGAAGGATGAGGGGGAGATGAGGGATGAGGGATGGATGTGGATAGATATATAGAGAGAAGAAGATGTGGGTGATCTCTATATTCCCTCCCTGAGCTATGCATGATAGTGTCGAGTGAGTGAGTGAGCACCTATCCCTCCCTTGAAGTGTCATCACCCATCTCAGCACCTGACACGAAAAGATGTCCTTTGTGTTCGTCCATTCATCATCATGGTAAGATTCCCTCACCGCCGCTTTGTGTATATCACATCACATCACACGGCACTAGGAACTCGCTTAGACTCTTGACACATTACGTATACGCACATACACATACACACACACACACACGCACACACACAGAGATCTTTCACCGAGCCAGTCTCTCATCACATATCACCTTCAACCCAACAAAGAATAAAGTGTCATCGCCCCTCTCGTTTTCAAACCGCGCTCGTCTCGCGGTTGTGTTCTGCTCTTTCGAAATCAGGGTGGTGTGGCTATAGGTATTTGTAAAGAGTAAAGTGTCATCGCCCCTCTCGTTTTCAAACCGCGCTCGTCTCGCGGTTGTGTTCTGCTCTTTCGAAATCGGGGTGGTGTGGGTAGGTGCTTGTACGGGAGTTCTTCCTTACTGTGTGTGAGCTCGAGTACGTTATTTGGGTTGTTCAATCAATAGCTGTTCATGTCTCCGTGGTTAAAAGTTGTTTTTCGGTGGATTTAGTCTATGAAGCATTACTGTCCGGTCTTGGCGGTATCTGACTATGAGTTCCGTTTGTACGACCGGTTAGAGGAGGGGAGTTGTGGTCTTGGAGACCGGCTTCCCAGAAGAGAAGAAAAGAAAGAAAAGAGAAGTTTTCAAGCACATCGGTACGATTCCACTACCGCCCATCTTCACCCCTCTCTCTCCGTCCCCCCCCCCCGCGTTCTTATTTTTCATCTCTCACCTCCCGCCCCTCGCAACCCTCCGCAAGTACTCATCGATCCGCATCTCGATGTCATCCCGCGCAAGGCTCATCTCCTGCTCCGCTACCGCACCGCTGCTCCGTTCGGTCCTCGTCCTCGTCCCCGTAGCTGCTTCTGCACCAGCGCCAAACTCGAATGCGGAAAAGCCTGCTTCGAAGCCAGCCAGAGCTGACATACCACCCGGACAGGACGGACCCTGCTGCACAAGCCCTCGAAACGCAATTCGCTCGTTACTGGAACGCGCCTCCCCCTCCCCTTCCTCCTCCTGCTGCTGCCGCTGCCTCAGCCCCCTCTGCTCCTGCCGTCGCTGCAGAAGCAGCATCCGCTCTCCCTCCTGCTCCTGCCGCAACGAGCGCAGCCGTTCGGCCTCCGCGTCCGCTTCTTGCTCTTTTTGAAGCGCGAGGGCGTCCTGGATCGTCTGCGTTAGGGCGACGAGGCCTCGGTATGCGCGCTGGTGGGCGGCGGTTTCGGGCGGGTGCGTGAGGAGCGCGGTCCAGAGGCGGGAGCAGCCGGTGAAGAAGTGGGTGCGGCGGTGGGGGTGGTGGGGGAAGAGGGAGAGGGTGTGGGAGGGGCGGATGAGGGTGGTTAGGGGTGGGGAGGCTGGATGCTGGGTGGGTTCTGGGTTGGTCATGATGGTTGATGTTTGATGGTTGGTGGCGGGTTTTGGGGGGTTGAGGATGGTTGGGAGTGGTTTGTTGGGGGTTTCCTGGTGCTGGTTTGGGGGAGGTTGGTGGTGGTAGGTGGGTGATATGGGGGATTAGACAAATGAGGGTGTACAGAGAGATATATATCAAGATAGGAACCGCATGTTGGAGAGTATGTGATGAGTGCTGCAGATAGAGGACCTTTGTTCTTTGACAATGGGATTGTTGTGATGGGCTCTCCGGGGAGGAGTGAAACAAAAAGAAGGCTGCAAAGTTTCATCTCTTTGTGCTTTACCAATGTGGACATTTTGCGTCGATTGGGCTCCTCTGCCACTGCCTGCTTGCTCTCCCAATCAACTCACATGCCGACATTTCGTGACCTTTGTAAGAGTCTCAGACAGTCTGACCTGAATCTATCCTTTACCTGTAAATCAAGCCAGCTTACTCTGATCGAAAAAATCCCATCACAATCTAACCAATTCGTTACAGTCAGCATATCAAAACCATGTCAAAAATATCTCACTCTTGCTGCATTCCAGCTCCATCCAGTCCCCAAACCCCATCCAGCATCAAGCAGCATGAAAACATGCGTCACAGCCTGTCCCTCCGATCAACCCCCTCCTCCCTCCCCTCCATCCACCCCCTCCTATCCTTACAGAAAAACTCCACCCTCGGCCTCAGCACCTCATCCGCAAACCCTCCCTCCCCATCATCCAGACTCCCCGTCGTCACGAGCACCACGTCCGGCGAGCGGTCACTCTCCGCGAACAGCGAAGATCCGCAGTTCCCACAGAACTGCCGCGAAAAGGTAGCCCCAGTGATGGTGTCCGTGTCTTTGAAAGTTCGTAGATTGCCGTTTTTGTTGTCGGTGGTGGCTGTGGTGGTGGTGGTGGTGGGAGGTGCTGCGACGTGGACGTGGACGGAAGCTCGGGGGTAGAGGCAGTTGGTCGCGAAGGCGGTACCGGACGTTTTGCGGCAGTTGAGGCAGTGGCAGATGGCGGAGTGGATTGGCGGGGCGGTGAGGGTGTATTGGATGGATTTGCAGAGGCAGGAGCCTGTGGCGTGGGGTTGGGATGGTGCTGGGGCGGGATTTTCTGGTGCCATGGTGGTAGGTTAGATCTTGGATGGTTCAACGGAAGTCTTGGAGTTGCTCAGTAAATGAAGGAGAGGATACAAGACCGTGTGTCGACGACGAGCCAGCGATTATGAGGGGTGGATAATTACTTGGCCCCGCCGATGATCCTGCAGATCACTGAATCCTACTCGTGCTAATTAGACATGGCCAGAGCACCCTAGGAGAAGCTACACCTGCTCTGCATCGTCCAAATATCATCATCCATTGAAAAAGGGCCTTTGATGAACGGTACACTTGTCCATGGTGATACATCACTCGTGATGAACACGGGCAGGGACTCACTCTATTGGTGGATGGTATGTCCCTTCTGGTGTCGGGAACACAATGTCTTATCCATGGAGAAGGGACAGATCGTTACGACTGTGGAGATAGAATGATTTGACTCACGTGGTGGAACAAGTCCAACTATGTATGACGATGGATTGAAAGCGCTTCGGGCATTGCGCGATAGAAATATATAATGGTGTTCCATGTAGGTATTATTTCCGGGGCTGTTGATAGGTCAGTAGGCTCAGAACGGCCCCCAAAATATCTACTGGGCCCTGGAAGCTAATCGTGCCGTCTCGTTTTGTAGGGCACGATTACCCCGACAACTCGATCCAAGCCCCCTCGCCCCCGGCACCACACCAACCTGCCACCCTTAAAGCCTCGAAACCTTGAGAGATTACTTCACTATGATTAATAAGTATCTTGGATTCAGTTGGCGAGGAATGCATGTCTGTTCATGAGCAATGTTCCAATCATAATCAATGCGGAGCAGCTACGATTACCATCCGCTAATTGCAGTTGCTCTTGTCGTCCCCGTCTGGCACAAAGAGAAGGGTCACCTGTCTCAACAACGTTATTGTCGATAGACAAAGAGGTTTTCTCTTCGGTGCGAACACCTGCAATGGAATACTTCATATATTTATATCCCTTCTGCTCTACGAGTACAGTACATCCAACCCTGCTCAACAACGAAAGAACAGCCAAACCAACCCACGAAAACGAAAAGTGCTGCAAAAATGAGCAGCACCCCCGCAATGCCTCTCAGCCATCTTGCACGTCCTGAGCACATGCTCAACCCCAAATTCCGCTTCTCCGAACATCAACAGCAGCAGTACCTTCAGGGCTGCAGCAGCCTCTGGGAGATCATTCGAACGAACCCCGATCATTCCATGATTTACAAACAGACTCATAGGAAGCTCGTCGCGCTGACAGTATTTCTGATGGCAAGACTTGTTGGAACGACTCAACACTCGCTTCCACTAACACTCTTTCGGCCTAGTACATTGATATATGAAGGCCTTTCCTGTACATAGAATCCTTCTTCCTTAGACATCATTAGGAATACCAAATCTAGTGATTCAGTCTCACAGCAGTAACTGCAGTACCAAGTACTTACCAACAAGACTAAAAGCGATACAGGCAACCACCCATCGGGCAACACCTTCTCCAGAGCATCCGATCCAAACTCTCATGCGGCAGACTTCAGGTGCGCGTCCTATTCCAACCTGGTCTGATTTCGAAGCAGGTATCTCCGCCTTCCATGAGCGGGCTCAGAGCTCCACGTCAGACGTGAGTACTGCGACGATCTCGTCGGGGAGCTTTGATACAAATGACAAGCTGACCGAGGAGAATGTAGCCGTGGCCTTGACATTTCTAGGTTGCGACGTCAAGTCTACGACCTCGGATGAAATCCAGGCTGTGTGGAGTCTGCTTGATGTTCAGGGAGGCACTCGCGAGGAGCTGGAGGAGTATCTGCTGTCGGCATCTCGTTGCGGGTGNAATCTCGGCCGCCTACCGAGTAACAGACTATACTGAGAAGTAGTGACCCTCAGCAGTCGTCAGGGCAACTCCGCCTAGTAGGCTTGAATGGAAAAGAGTTGGAATTGGGAGTGGGATACTGTTCTTTGGGACCCCCGGGCTTAGAGGGGTCCCACCCTATACTGCAAGACTACATAGAAACACCAAGGGTTCCGGGTCAAAAAACGGGAAATGGTTCTTTACGAAAGAGGACCGGCGATTGTAGGGTAGCCTCTTTCAATGATTCAGGATTCAGAGCATTTGATAGATAGATTACATGATCTCGCATAGTCGGCCAATCAAGCAAGACTTCAGGGTAGTATGATATAATCAATCAATCAATCAATAGAATCCTTCTTCCTTAGACATCATTAGGAATACCAAATCTAGTGATTCAGTCTCACAGCAGTAACTGCAGTACCAAGTACTTACCAACAAGACTAAAAGCGATACAGGCAACCACCCATCGGGCAACACCTTCTCCAGAGCATCCGATCCAAACTCTCATGCGGCAGACTTCAGGTGCGCGTCCTATTCCAACCTGGTCTGATTTCGAAGCAGGTATCTCCGCCTTCCATGAGCGGGCTCAGAGCTCCACGTCAGACGTGAGTACTGCGACGATCTCGTCGGGGAGCTTTGATACAAATGACAAGCTGACCGAGGAGAATGTAGCCGTGGCCTTGACATTTCTAGGTTGCGACGTCAAGTCTACGACCTCGGATGAAATCCAGGCTGTGTGGAGTCTGCTTGATGTTCAGGGAGGCACTCGCGAGGAGCTGGAGGAGTATCTGCTGTCGGCATCTCGTTGCGGGTGATCTCTGTTTGGAGAAATACAGAAGGTCAGATTAGAGGGGGCAGGTAGGGAGACTTCTGCGTGCCATGTCTTTTGATTCTCACGCTGTTTACTTCTGACAATGCAGCGAGCTGGTGCCAGCTGAGAAGACTAAGCTCTTGTCAATCTAACACTTTATCTCATTGAATCAGCGGAAGGGAAAACGGTACTTTAATAATTCAAACACTTGGTCTAAGTATTTCCGATTCCTTCGTTATCGCAACTTTTTTCTGACCGCAGCCAGAAGATAGGCGCTTTAGTGATAGACGTGTATGTTGCACTGTGTAAGATCTAACCTTTTAGCCCTCAGGAACATTTGAGAATTTCTTCTAGACGATGATACGCTACAGGTAATGCACGCAACGAGAAGCTTGGAGCGGAACTATGATCTTGAGTATCTTACCTTACGGAGTATTTATAGCAGTTGCTATCTTTGCCGGGCCGGATTACTACCTATCGGGGCTGACGTGCGGTAGATGGGAGAAATAGAAGGCGCACGGACCTCTTTCACCGGGAAGCATTTGATGCGAAGAAACGAGGTGCACAGAGTCGACCGGGTCTGTCGGCAGTATTAGCATTTACAAAAGCGAAGGCGAATCTATTCTTCTGTCAGATACTGCAAGTCTTCGAGACCGTCATCGCACTTTCTTTCAACATGAAGATCCTTCCTCTGTGTTATATCACACTCATTGCCCACATCAGCATTTATGTTACTGCAGCACCACCTATTGTTCAACCCTCGATAGTGCAACTCAACAACAAAGGTATGCTAGGCAATCTGACCTCGCTAGCTAACAGTGTCATATCGAATACTACTCTCGGGTGAATAAGCCGCACCAATACACATCGTCCGTACTGATTTGGTCCCAGCCTCTCACCTCCAGAGGTACCCTTTTACCTGCACGTCCCCAACACAAACATCCTCCTTATGGTCGACTACATCAGTCACGTTCATGACCGTATCGAGCACTGGGCGATCGAGGCTCTCAGAAGCGCCTTCGACGACGTCCACCGACACCGACGTTCCGAGCCAATTGCCGGTTCAATGCGTCAAACGTTCATCCAGTGGAAGGGCAACCCAGACGCGCAAGCCCCCATGGAGAGCACGGATATCGACCTGACCCCGGAGCGCAGCTTGACCTACGGCATGTTTGCGGATTGCCTCCGGGTGATGAGCTGGTTCGTGGCGACCTATCCGGAATGGGATTTCGGGTTTGCGATAGAACTGTCCGGAGTGGCGGGGAAGTTGGGGGTAATGTACCTTTACTACGCCCCTGTGAAGATGCTGGAGACGCATCGGCTTCTCTCCTGCGAGGTTAATGGCGCGGCATTTCGCTCGAGAAGCGACTCCTGTTGCTGAGGCGTTGTCGAAACATGAGCTGTGCAATGTCACAGGAGACGAATCTTCGTTTCGGATTTTCTTCCCACGAAGACTTTTTCTACAATCGAATCGTCTGCACTTCACAAATGCAGCATCTATTGTACACGCTACGAATGCTCTCAGAGGCAGAAAACATTAGCCCGAGCTGTGGGAAAGCAGCGCGTTTCCCTCTGCTTCACATTCGCAAGACGAGAAGACACGGTCCTATGTTGTCTATCCTCGAAAGTCAAGTCATGCGGCATGGCTAGACAGCAGAAGTGGGCACGCGGCCAAATGGCAGATCCGAATAGCAGCGCTTTAGTACACACTTTGCGTATGGAGCGCAGTTGGGCATTGTCTCATTCAACGACCAAGCTCTCAAACCCTTGATGATCCGAATAAGAGCTCCGAAAGGGCCCTCTCGGTGTAGTGAGATCTATTTTCTGAACAATGCAGCGCTTCATGTCCTATCTTTCCTAATCGATCATACGCGCAGTTCTATATTTGGCGTGGTTGGGAGGGCCCTTGTGTCGTGATTTCTTTGTCAATCAATCGAGCTCCTTGTCTTCGAGTCCTCGTCAAATATGTAGTTTTTCATGTATGAAAGAGTGCTTTTTCGCTTCGAACAAGGACATTTCGCCCTTCATTCACGCCCTTTCAACTCCCTAAAAATGGACGATTCATACACCCCATTCGCTTCCTATAATCTCCCAGAAAGCACATATACACATCGCGCCAACTCTTCCTTCCCAATACATCGCACTGTACACACACTAATTTACTCACACACATATTCCCCCCAAAACACAACAACCAAACACAATGACCTCCGAACAGAACAAGCTCCTCCCCGAACTCGCCCCCAAAGCCGTCATCGGCATCAAGCGCCGACCGAACCGCCGCGACCTCCTCACCCGCCGGGACCCGGACTCCCGCCTCCCCCTCCAGGGCCTCCCGGACCCATCCCCATCCGCCGCCCGCCACCGCACCGCCCTCGAGCTCGAGCAGACGGAGCTCCACCTCACGCAGGCCCTCCTCGACGCGGAGCCCTCCTCCGCCGTCCGCGACAGCCTGACCGTCCTCGCGGACCCGGACTGGGCGACCGAGGCGCCCAGCTCGCCGGAGCTCGAGGACGACGAGGCGCGCGCGGTCGAGGACGCGTTCATCGCGAGGGCGAGCGGGGTCGGTGTGGAAAAGGTCATGCTGACGAGGGCCGCGCCGGTGTATCCCGACGCGCGGGCGTTCGTCGAGAGGAGGGCGAGGGAAAGGGAGGAGGCGGATAAGGCGGCGGCGCCGGGTGTCGCGGGCAGGCGGGCGAGGGCTGGTAGGAGGGCGGCGGCGGCGGTGGAGGCCCCTGCTGTTGTTGGTACTGGTAGGCTATCCAGGACCGCGGCACGGTTGGCGGCGGCGGAAGCCCCTGCTGTTGCTGCTGGTGGTAAGACGTTGTCCGGAACCGCCAGGGAGCCGACGGCTGCGGAAGCGGCGGCGCTGGCTCTGATTCGGGCTGCGGGACGGTTGGCGACGGCGGTGGAAACGCCTGCTTTTAGAGGTAACGCGCCTGTTGTTCCTGTTGGCAGAAGTATCATGCAGCCGAGCATCACCCAAGAACTGACGGCTGCGGGAGCGGCGTTGGCTCTGACGAATGAACAGCAAGGGACGATTGTCACGATGGAGGACTTGAGAACGGTGAGAGGAGTGGAAAATTCCGGCGATGATAATGATGAAGAAGATACGTATCGCTGGACCGTGGGGGATGTTCACGGCAGAGAGCTGACGGCGGCGGAAGCGGCGCTCGTTCTTACGAATGTGCAGGCGGGGACTGATGTCACGATGCAGGATTTGAAGACGTCGAGGCTGATGGTCGATTTGTGGGATAGTGAGGATACGTTTGAGTGGACGGTTGGGAATGTGGAGTAGGCATTGCGGAGGTGTGATGTAGGGTACGGGCTGGGAATGGTTGCTTCGAAGGTGAGTCCTTGATAAGGTAGGCCTTTTCACGTTGTTTTTCCTAGCTGGTCTGGATAGTCTTTGCTTGTAAGGTTTGCTAGCTTTGAGTGCAGCGAATCGTTTTGAATTTAAGATACCTCTTTGCGTTACATGAGGACTTCAAGAACACGCCCAATCCTTGCGAAACAACTTTCCTTCCTGTCCACCTTTGCCGCCTTTCTGGCCTTTTGCGGCTTCTCCCAGATGTAGTAGGGTAGGTAGTGATAGAATATATTGATGATGCGAGCTCTGAAGAGATCGTCCATCGTTGTGAGTTGCGAAATGCCCTTGCGACGTGTTCACCTGCAGCAATAGTTAGTGCTGCCGTCGGTCAGTGTTTGGGGTTTGTGGATTACCCAAGTATTCGAGTGCACAATCATGTTGATAGCTGACATCCTCCAACTAAATGGACGTGTGAAAATTGATCCACCAAGCAATGCCTCTTGATGATGGCTGCCCCTGTACGGTCTTCACATGTGTAAGCACCGTCATGGAACCGTTGCTTCAACTGCAACTCACATCCTTGGCTAGCTGGTCTATTTGTTCGGGCTTCATCCCAAGCCTTGGACCTAGGCTTCTCCGGCAACGACTTCTGAGGCGAGGACCTTGTCAATCTCACATGCTTTGATGGTCGAACCGTAACGCTTCTGACCTGTGCTTTAGCCCGCGGAGAACAGCTGGAGAGACCGGTCACCCCAGCTCGACGTACTGTTTGTGCCTACATGATCGGTGCCAGGATCGCCAGGAGCAGGAAACACTTGTATTCGGCTGCTCTGGGGTCTTTTTGGGGACTGCGAGCGATGGGTGTCCTGCGGCGGAAGTAGATTGGAAGATGAGGCGGCAGCGGGGTCAGCGCTCCGTCTCGGTGAGCCATCATCTTTTAAGAGAGTTCCGATCTTCAGCCTTCAACGCCTCCTTTCAATCCATCACATTTTCCCCAGTGAATACATTCTCCATTTTGCGTGCCATGCTCAGTCTCGGTCGTCGATCCGTCGTCGTTGACCGCGCCGACAGTTGTCGGGTTCGGACTCTGGAGGTTTTGAGAAATGTAAACGTCCATGACACGTCCGGCCCTGGCGAGTACGTTGTCCTCTGCAGCACCTTTCTTACCGATTTCACTACTGAGCAAGCCAAATAGGATCATTACTACACCATCCAAGTGATCGTTCGGATTCGTTTCGAATAGTTTGACAGGTAGACGTGTGAAGTCCGCCTCAAGCTCTTTGTAAACTTTGAACAGCAGCATCCAACACGACCAGTTTAAAGCCCAATAGTCGAAGACTAGCCTAGCCTCTTCCGCCTCTATGCATTGCTCCAGATGGAGAAGCAGTCGTATGGGGCTGAGTATGTGGCATGATCCCTCCTTCTGCGTGCCCTGTTGAGAGGCTGTCTGATGGAGGAATTTGACCATAAGATCGACGTCTTTGTCTGTCTTCGTAGCATCTGTCTGACACAACATTTTCTCAAAGGTCTCCAGTATCTTGGAAACCTTCAATTGACGCGGACCCTGGCTGGAAAACTTCAGAACTCCCGTATGTTCAGGGGCAAAGTTCGTGGTTGAGATTCCTTTAGCAAGCATATAGTTCTGGCGTAAGCGGATATCTTTGTCGGTGGTCCTCCAACGAAAATATGGTTGCCATAGAGAACAATCAGGTTCTCCATATCCGACCAACAGCTCGGAAGGTAACCTTCGTTCCTCGCAGCATTGTACAAGTGGGCCAAAGCGACAGCATATGAGGACATATTTATGATTGTGATGCCTCTGCGTTGTGATCTCAGGAGGGTCGCAAACTGCAATAGCCCACATACAACCAGATTGTGCGACAGAAAGAAAAATGGGTTGGCAGGGCCCAACTCCGGATGCGATTGTCGTTGTCGCAGGTAGATGTCATCAGTGATCCACTTGTTGAGCTCAGTTCTGTCCTTCCGAATTTCGTCCTGCTTTTCTTTGCTGAAGTGTCTCTTGCTGGCGACTTGAGCGTTCTTGATGTAGAGGTCATTATTGACTCCCAATGTATCACAGCTCGCTTTGAACTCTCGGAATGGTCTCGTGATTTCTTCCCCTAATGCAATGATCAGCACCGTCAAATTCAAGGAGAAGTCAAGAGAAATACCAAGTATTCGCTGAGTATCGAGGAAGATCTGTAACCCGAAAACTACCCATAAGTGAATAGGCCGGTCCTTGAGAACTTCCACGATTTCCTGGGTGAGGTCATCCCCTGGTGGTAATGACTGGGCAAATCCAACCGAAAGAATCTCATGGAGGAACTCGTGGAGTATGATTTTGTCGACTTTCCAGTTGTCTTGATTGTCAATCTGGGAACCCTCAACCCTCAACATCGGGACGTGACCGCACAAGTGCTCTACCATTGTTCCCCTGACAAGGGACTCACGAAACCGCCTAAGTTCTTCGAAAGGTAGGCAATACAGACTGCGAAGGTAAGCAGTCTCGGTGTAAACCAATGAGCCCGTAGAGATTCCTTCGAATTGTGTCGAAGTGACCATCGTATCCATGACTTTCTCCCAGCTGGTCAACTGGGGAAACGAGTCCATGAATTCTTTCTCAATGCGTCTTACTAAGCCAATCGCACAGCTGATGACTGCCGAAACGGATACCAGACTTAGACTGTGGGTACGATACCGTTCCAAGCGCTCATGGACATGCTTACGAACCTGATGTAAGTCTGCAAACATCTTGAAAACAGCAACCGGCACATCATCCTTTGGGTCTTGAAGTAGGTACGTCTTTTTGGTCTGAGGCTTCTTGGCCTGAGATTTCTTGGTCTGAGGCTTTGTGGGTTTCGGCTCGGGCGATGAGGTTGTCTCGGGTTCGGTGGCCTTGTCCTCGTGCTGATCCGCAATCACTAAAGACTCGAGCTCGAGGATATCGAATGAACTTTGCTTGACTGGGTGGGAGTCTAAGCCACCCTCGGAGATAGCGATCGGTTCCATGGGAACGGTTGCTTTGCCTTTCGGGCGAGCAGAAGCCAGAACACCAAGCAGTTCATCGAGGATGCCATTAAAGTACCTATGAGACCTGTTGCTCTGTTCCAAAGAGGGATCGTTCACACTCTGACTTTGATACCAGTCAGCTGAACGCCTCCGTGACGTGATGGTCTGACGAAGGTCTTCCAACACGCGGGCAGGCGTGGCGTCTCTATATTTTCTTACGACTTCCCGTGCGAATGGCACGATGTCGTTGACTTCAATTATGTGCTGGGGTGTAGCACGTGCCCCCGTCGTGCTCGATTTCAAGGTCCTCGTCTTCGGTGACCTTACAAGACCTACGAAAGACATTAGCGTCTCTTAAACTAAAAGACTGTGGGAATATACTCACATTCTGCGCCTTTGTCTGTCAGCCACGACAGGACCGACTTGGTCTGGGCCTTGTATAGCGAGTAAGAGCCGGTTGGGACGTCTAGAGACATCTTGGAGCGTGAGTTGTGGGTGAGCTCAGGGTACTCTTTGGGCTGCCGGTAAGGACGATGGTCCAAGGTCGTTTGCTTAGCTAGCTGTTAGAGGAGTAACTTGAGTAGGAGGAAGAGGGACTGATTGATTTCGTGTACAAGATCAAGGAAGACAGGAGGAATCGTGTTGATGATCTTAGGAACGTAGCCCGTTTTCAAAACAACGCTAGTCCAAGCGATGTTGACGTACCCTCGCTGCTGCGATGCCCGGAAGCAGAGGGTAGCACGCCATTCACTTTTCGAAACCGGGATGGAGACCGCCTCAAGGTGTAGTATGTTTACTCGAAGCTTGGGTGCTCTCCCAGCAATTTATATATGTTTTATATGATCGACGAGGGGTGTTTAGTTGCTCTAAAAGAACAACAATTTCCGAAGAGTTGACTCTAGCTTTGCCAGCTTTCTCCGCTGACGGTTGCCTCTCCATGATAGGGCATAGAGACGTAATCTGGTATCAATTCACCAAGAGAGGTCGTCGAACTTGAAGGCCTGCTCGCTAATCTCATCTGGTCAGTCAAATCACTCCTCAAGAGGACATGGGTGTTTACTCACATCCATGGTCTGATCTCGCGGCGAAATCTCCAAGGATCTCCTTGTGCTGGTCTTCTCAAGGCTTTCTGGCGACATGGCGACACGGCTCGCAGACGTCGACTTCGCAATGTTCCATCAGGAGAACCTGCCCAAGTTCAGAACTTGCTTGCTCCTGCCATTCGATTGGCCATACTAGTAGAGGAAATAATATCATGGTGTGCTCACAGCCTTGGCACAGTACTGGGACCGAAGTCTGTGGCGTTGTGTGGTTGTGTCACTCTTCTCAAGGCTCGTCCATGGAAAATAGGCCTCGGACAGCCCGATTGGACAATACTTTATGGTGCCGTGTTGGAACAAATGACCCGGAAATCCACGTATCTTTTCAATCAGCTCAGGCAAAGGCACGGCCCAAGACGGAGATTTCGCCAATGATGAGAGCCGCCTGGACACTCTGGCAAAAGCATGATTCCAGGCATGTCCTCTCATGGTAAAACACCAGAGATATCTCCTCTCAAGATGTGTCTTTTTCTGGCAAATGATAGGAACCTTTATCCTTTGACCGCAAATGAACATTCATACCGAGATAGTTCGCTGAGAGGACATTGACAGCCATCATGGAAAGAGACTGGAGACTATGGAAAAGTACTTGCAGAGATTTCTTCTGTGTCGTGCCTGGAATGTAGGCTAGATACAAGGGATGTAGTGATCATGTAATATATTGGGTAACAATCCTTTGTCGACACCAGGGTACAGTCTATTAATCCAATGCTAGGCAACGACGCCTGGAGTCATTTTGTTCTTGTCGGGTTAATGGCAACGGCAACAGCTACATACAATGCTCCTCCAGTGAGCTGGACAGAAGCCCCATATACCCTGTCAACAATGCCTCTGAAAGGACTTGACTTATCATCAATCGAGCCTCTAAAGAGAAGTATGCATTTAATAGAAAAAGGTACTGTTATATATGGAAAGAGGAAGATAAGGTCGATATAAAGGCCTGAATTAGGGGCAAAGTCTATTCAAACCCCAGCTTCATTTGTTCCCATAGTCAGTCACAGTCACAGACACCCCTTCACGTACTTCTAGCGACAGTGAAACATTGACCAGATTGGGAAAATGAAGCCTGAACGACATGTGAATACCGCCATGAGGCAAGAGAAAAGATATAAATCTAGCCTTCATCCTTCCTGAATGCAAACTATCACAGGATCAAAATTCACAACAGCAAAACGGATCGTGATACAGACAATCTGCCCATTCACCAAACCTCCAAAACGCCTTCACACAGCAAGCCCGAGCATCGATCACAAGTAGTGCATCAGGGAAGAAGCATACAGGCAATCTTTTCATTCATCAAACCTCCAAGCTGGAGTCACTCAGCAAGCAGTCACACAGGTGGCTTACTCCAGTATCAAGCCTCTAGACTGCCTTTTGCCATGCGCTCCAAACTGCAACCCTACAACATAGCCTCTCGACCTACGGCAGATGTACGAACCGTCACTGCCGAATTCGCAACCGCTAGAGCCGTCCCCACCCTTCCGACAGCCACATTACCCTACACATTCTCTCTATCATAGGCGTCTACAATACCTACTCTGACTATTACGAAGAGCTCACTTGGCATGTGCGGCGGGAGGGTGCGTCGGGCTAGAAACAAGGGCAGGGGGAGGTGGGCAAGTGAGTGGAGTGCTGGGGTGCATCATGCGGAAAGACCGCTTAGGAGATATTGGAGACACCGAAACGGGGTGTTTGCGTGTGCACGTCTGGCTGGCAGGGGTGGCGGGGAAGGGAGAGAGGGTCTGGGGTTTGATGGGAGAAGGGGATGTGGGAGAGGAAGGTATGGGAAAGAGATGGGGGGATTGGAGTGGGACGAGTAGGGAATGCTTGGGTTTGGGAAGGGTCAGGATGGTGCATATGCTGAGGGGGGAGTGCACTTTGGCAGGTCGAGAAAATCCCTCTCTGGTATCTACGCAAAAGATTCAATGCAGTGCAGATGGTTGGGGATGATGAGAGGTGCGAAGACAGGGTCAAGTACGGGCTTTTCGTCCTGATATTGTGGCTTGGTGCATTGGAAGTGAAGTCGAGCATGGGCCAACAGCCCTACGATCTAGGCTCAGTATCATTACGGACGGGAACAAAAGTCTCCTGTCTGCTTGTTTCGACCCATTAAGTGTCTGAACTTTTGTTCCCAGGGTGGTGTGGATTGAGAGGCTTGGAAGTGTATCCTGTCATCACACTACATCCTAGGTATCGCGCCTAAGCATTGAGGCCCCCTTACTCGCTTTTCGGATGCCCACCCTCCCACCTCTTAATTAAACGCTGTGGCGTATACTCGTCACTGACCGCCTTACATCCACACAGACCTCCCAGCGTCATCATGGAGCCCATAACGGCATACGTGAACGCGGCTTCCACCAACGCCCTCCACCCACCTCTCCATCCCCCAAAATCAACAAGGACAAGATAATTGTCCAATTCCCACATCGCGCACATGATCTGTAGCATCTTCCATGGCTCACCAACCCAAGGGAATTTGAATCCAGATTGCGGTTCCAAGGCGGTGGAGAAGAGGTTGCGGAAGAAGATTTCTTTCTGCCCGTCGGCAGGATCCGTCCACTCTTCAGCTATCAGATCCTCCCCCTTCAATCTCTCGACCTCTTCGTTCCCATGTTCGCGGAAAAATGCTTCCTGCGCTTCCTTTTGTCCTTCAGTCAAGAGGTGGGCGGGGCGATCGAATCGCATCCATTCGTGGCGGGCGTAGCGGGGTACCTGCGCGGCGCCATCCTTGGCCGTGTATATTTTGCTTATCCCCGAGACCATGATGAGCGCGGCACCAGAGGTGACACGTACATACTCCGTGTGCGTGGTGTGCCAGTGGTATTGCGTGGTGATTTCTGAGCCGACATGGAAGGTGATGATGATTGGAGGAACGGTAGTCGTATTGCTGGAGGCGGAGGCGGGTGGAGGGAAGGAGAAGGTGGCAGAGTCGGGAAGGGGGCGGTAGAAGGACGTTTGGTGGGTGGTCTTGGTAAGAGGCATTGTGGTGGTGTTCGTTCTTGTGCTGCTCTCGATGTAAGGATTCGGGAGGTCAAGGGGGTTCACGTCCACGGCCTTGGTTGGCTGGAGAGGGCAGTCGATAGATATCTCCTGGCTTAGAAGAAAGCATGCTTGCTCACACAACGCAGCTTTATGCTAATGTATGCCAACCTAGCGGACTGATTAAGTCGCTGTCTTTCAGATACTCACAATGGTGCAGCATAAAGGTAGCGCGCAAATCGTCCGTCGAGGGTCTTCTCCAGTGCGGAATTCTTCCGTGCGTGGGGAACAAGGCTTGGCATTGAACCAATCTTCACCCCCAGTCCAAGAAGAAATATGTCGCAATTGGCATTGTTGCTATATTTTCACTACCAAAGGCAAAGAGGCAATATCAAGCCAGTGATTTAAGCCCTCGGCCCTTTTCTTTCTATCCTTTCTCTCACTTCTCACATCTCTGGCTTGTTCCCTTGTCAACTGCCGAGGCATTTCACCTGCGGCGGTGATGAACTTTCATCAAAGCAAACGCTCATGCATTGCGGGGATTACCTGCCTCAAGGGTTTCCCGTCCTTTGGTATCAACCAATCGCAAGGTCAAGGCCGTCTTGCCTGCATGGGTAAGACTGACCAGGTTTTGGCAGCGTGCAGATTGCCCCGCGCCGTTGACGATACGCTGCATGATGACGGAGGGAAAGCCGAGGCTCTCATTGCATCTGTTACCAGATAAGTCAGACTCTCTGCATGTCTTCTTGCTGAATCTTATCTTGCATGCTGTGCCTGTTGACTCCAATCTCTATTTCGCTGCTTGTATAGACAATAGAAGTAGTCGGCGGCCAAGAAGAACAAGAGGGTGGTACTCTTATCGATCATGGCTCCTCCTACTTTTATGGGCCTTACAGGCCGTCCGCTTTCCTTGATGGTCTCTACAATAGCTACAACAGGCTTTGTACTTTTTGGCTACGATCAAGGCGTAATGGTACGTCTTCTCGCCCTGGTTCCTTACTGAGTGATACCAACCCTTGGACCACGAGACATGTCTCGAGTGACTGATTCCTTCGACCTATTCTCTAAATATGTCCTATAAGTCGGACTTCACCACAAATCAGATGTGCTGACTCGGAAAATTCGAACAGTCTGGCATCATTACCGCTCCAGCTTTCAATGACCTCTTCACAGCTACCAAAGGCAATTCTACAATGCAAGGCTTCGTGACTGCAATCTACGAGATTGGATGTCTGTTTGGTGCCATCTTCATTCTCTCATTCGGTGACTTCCTCGGCCGTCGAAGGGCTGTGATGATGGGTGGTAGTATCATGATATTAGGCGTTATAATCCAAGTGACTTCGGAGCGGAACTCGACTCCTCTCGCTCAATTTATCATTGGCCGCACCATCACCGGCGTAGGAAATGGCATCAATACCTCCACCATCCCCACATATCAGGCCGAGTGCTCTCGAACAAGTAATCGAGGGCTTCTCATCTGTATCGAAGGCGGTGTCATCGCATTTGGAACATTGGTCGCTTACTGGATTGACTACGGCGCAAGCTACGGCTCCGCGGATCTCTCCTGGCGCTTCCCAATTGCTTTTCAGATCGTCTTCGCTCTCATACTCGTCTTTGGCATGATCTGGCTCCCTGAATCTCCGCGCTGGCTCCTCACCCGTGAACGCTATGAGGAGGGCGAAACAGTAATCGCCGCTCTGCGGGGCCTAGAACGCGATGATAAGGAAACGCAATTGCAGAGACAAATTATCATGGACAGCATCCGCGCTTCTGGCTATGCAGGTCGGAAAGGCACACCGTTGAAGGCGGTTTTCAGCGGTGGGAAGACGCAACATTTCCGCAGGATGATGCTGGGCGTGAGCAGTCAATTTATGCAACAAGTTGGCGGCTGCAATGCAGGTACGTGCCACCTAAAAAGAGGGCTTCCTACCTCTTAGATAGAGTCTACATCTCATTCAACAATGCAGTCATCTACTATTTTCCCATCCTGTTCGAGCAGTCGATCCACCAATCCCACAACATCTCCCTACTCCTCGGCGGCGTCAACATGATCGTCTACGCCATCTTCGCCACGGTATCCTGGTTCATCATCGAGCGCGTGGGCCGGCGGAAGCTTTTCCTATGGGGCACAGTGGGCCAGTGCTTGAGCATGGTGCTCGTCTTTTCGTGCTTGATCCCCGGGACCCCCGCCGCTGCGAAAGGCGCTGCCGTCGGGCTTTTCACATACATTGCAAGTTTTGGTGCAAGCTGGCTGCCACTGCCTTGGGCAAGTCATCCCCATCGTTCGAGGATCATCCCCTTTGTTTGAAGAGATGCGTTCCGTGAAGCTAATTTCGTCCAAAAACAGCTCTACCCAGCCGAAATCAACCCGATCAAAACCCGCCAAAAGGCCAACGCGCTCTCCACCTGCTCAAATTGGCTCTTCAACTTCCGTAAGTTCCTCACAACTCTTGAAATCGGCACCAGATATCCTCCCTCCCTCCCTCTGAACCCCCTCCTCTTCGCTCCCAATCACAAACCCCCCCACCCGCTAACCTGCCCCCGCCCTCCCCCAACAGTCATCGTAATGATCACCCCCATCATGATCACCAACATCCACTGGGGCACCTACCTCTTCTTCGCCGTCGTCAACGCCTGCTTCCTGCCCCTCATCTACCTCGCCTACCCGGAGACGGCGCGCCGCTCCCTCGAGGAGATCGACATCGTCTTCGCAAAGGGCTACTGCGAGAACATCGGCTACGTCCGCGCCGCGCGCGAGCTTGAATTCTTGCAGGACGAGGGCGTCGATCGCATGGCGAGGGTGTATGGGCTTGTGGAGGGGGAGGGTGAGGAGGGGGAAGTGGAAGGGGGAATGGTGGGGGTGGGGGTGGAAGGGGGGATGGAGGGGGTGGGGGTGAGGAAGGAGTTTGAGAAGGGGGTGTGAGTTTGGGTGCGTGAATAGCGCTGTGTGCGGTGGTGGGTTGGGTGGTTGGTTTTTTTGGCTTGTCGTCAACGAGAAAGGAGGGGGACAATAGAGAGGCTGCTCGAAGATGTTTAATCGCGCCCTCCTCTGATGCGGCGTGAAGCTATATATATACACATCTATAAATCTATCCAAATCTATCGCCAAACTCTTCATCATTCCTATCAATCTTAATCTAGATCTAAACTCGATCCTCATCTAGCGTCTCCCCATCCCAGATAATGACCCCACAATTCCCAGCACCCCATAGCCTAAAGCTCAAAGGGAGAGAGACGAGGGCGGTGATAGGGTATGGTATGGAGGGCGGTGGTAGGGTATGGAGGGCGGACGGGACTGGACTGGAATGGAATGGGGGTTTGGGGTGTTGTTTCGTGGGTTGTTGTTGGTTGGAGCATGCGATGCGATGCGATGGGCCTTGGGAGCGTGGCTGGTGTTGCGTGCCTGGAATGAAGGATGATGATGGTGGTAGGTACGACCACGGTATGCTTTGTGGATTATTTACGGCAACCGCAATTGAGAAGTGAGAGCCCATGATTCGATTCGGCGCGGCTCTAAACCTTCGCACTCCCTCCCCCCTCCCCTTCATCCCCACCACCCTCAAACCCCCCACAGCCTCCCCGCCCCAACCCTCCCCCTCCCCTCCACCTCCACTTCAAACGCCAACAGCCGCTTATTCGGCCCGACGCAGAACCCGGACAGCCCATCCAACACCCGTCCGAGCTGCCACCAAGTCACGGTACCGCCTTCGTACGGCTCGACGCGGACCTGCACGGCCCCGACGCGGTTCTCGACGCCGGCGGCGGGGATGGCCTCGTCCGGGTGGAGGCGGATGTTGGGCAGGGCGAGGCGGTAGGCGTTGCGGAGGGCGGCGTTGACGTCGCCGGGCGGGAGGGGGGAGCCGATGTAGGTGAAGAGGAGGGTGAGGTCTGTGTTGGGGATGGGGTAGGGGGTCGGGGAGATGGGCAAGGGGGGAAGGGTGGATCGCTTTTCGCTGCGCGGACGGACGGTGGTGGCGGCGGGTAGCGCCAGCAGGTTCCCGTAGCCGATGGTCCCGACCCTCTCGTCGCGCACGTCGAAGCCCAGGTTCCGGAAGTGCTCCCGCTCGTGCGGGGTGCCGAGGCCGTTGGCGTAGCGGTACAGCCCCGCGAGGACGGAGTTGACCTGCGACCAGTCCAGCCGGGTCGTGCCGTAGATCTGGATCGCCACGCCGAGTTTCCGGGCTGTGGTCACGGAGATGAACCTGTCGCGGGGGATTTCCACGCTGCCGGACTTGTCGACCATGGGCGCGATCTCGAGTAGTGCGGCACCGAGCGCCTTGTTGACCAGGTCGCTCGGGATGGGAGCGCCGTGCCAGATGAAGGCCAGGTTGATGGTGGTGCCGGGAACGGGGAAGGTTGCTTCGGTTGTGGAGGCCAACGGCAGGCTGCTCGTATTGGCCGAAGTGGAGGATGTCTCGTTGATGATTCCAGGCATCAGATTCAATCGTTTGCCTAGCGCGTCAGGAATTTCAGCCCTTCTCTCGACCTCGGCTGCCCCTCGACCTCGAGTTGAAGAACACCATAAAAGCCCAGTGCCTATTCTTCCCTCATCTGCCAGATTGATTTCAAAGTCCAAAGCCTGATAATGCACTTGACGGTCGATGCCGGCCCCACTGCTGAATTGCGTCAATCCATCCAATACATGGTCGAGCTGTAGCCACGATAGCCCAAAACCTCTATAAGCCTGTACGGCAATAGAACAAATGCGAGGGGCAGGAAGGTTTGAACGCGTGCTATATTCGAAATTTTGATTATTTATCCTAGCTTCGGAACTGGATGATAGATGTGATTTGACCTGTTGGCGAGCGCCATAGATAGTAGAGAGTGCCCGGACGACTGGAATTGGGGGGCCGAAATAGGTAAATTTAAGAGAGATGGTGGTATCAGGAACCGGGTAGGGAACAAAAGGCTGGACAGATAAATTTCCTGGTGTTCCTGGTTTATTGTCAGGTAGATGAATAAGCGTCCTATTGTCAAGGCCCGGCGTTGCACCTAGTAGGTCTCTAGTCTGTTCGAAGGCCTGAGAAGTCGTGGGGAGTGCTCTGCTGGTAAGGAAGAGGCTAAACGAAAGTACGGCAGCGTAAATCGCAGGCCTTCCGACTAGGTACATGATGAGATTCGACAAGTAAAGGCAAAGACAAACAAATTTAAACAATGAAGCTTTGCTCGCCGCCACCGCACCTGGAGCAACGGAGGAAGGACTCAACAGATGCAGATTGCGAGAGGGGAGATACCTCCTGTCGCATGTGCAGCATGATGCAGTACACGTTGTAGCGCCGCGACTTGCGCGCACGCGCATGACATATCCCACGAATAAGCAGCTGCACGGGTAGCATAGAGGCACGGGGTGGGATGTGAAGAGGGGTTGGCATTTTGAAATGATTTGCTTGAAAGAGTGGGGCTGGCCTCTCAGTCTCGCCATCTCCGGAGGTTGAGCTCCAAGGAGAACCGGTTGGTGGTTGCTGCCCACTTCTTACCTTTTGGCGCATATTTGCATATTTCAGGTCCCGTCGGTCTCATTCACATCTAGTGGGACTGGGATCGGAAAGCCTTTCTTCCTGTTCTCTTCACATTGCCTTTTGTCCGCCTCCTCGTCTAGATCACTGGCTACCAGCTTGTCGAAAATGCTAAGCAGCTCACCTTCTCTCTCCGACCTCCACTCGTGCCAGACGTTCCACCACCAAGAATGCGTTTCACCATCTCTTCCCAAATGCCCTCCTATGCCGTCGCTAGCCACCCTCTTCTCCCACGGTTTGTCAACAATGTAGTGCAGCCCTCTGACCTCTTCATCCCGCCAGATGTTCGTATGCCATTGCCGCATTGTTTTCAAAGCGTTGTATTTCCACGGCAAAGGACGCCATCGGCCGCAGAAGACGGAGGCTAAGAAATCTTGGTCGGGAAATTGATAGGTCGAGAGCTCGGGTGATGTGAGGAAGTGATGGTACATTGCTTTCCAAAGCGTTTCCGACGGGTGATAGAGGAAGACTCCGCCGTTGAGCAAGGCGTATGTATCAGGAGGGGCGATACGGCGGGGGATTGGGGATGCCGTTTTCAGTGCTGCTGGATGTTGTAGTGGTGTGTAGGGGCAATTTTGACGTTTCCACTCCTCGGGTGCCCAGCTATCGTGATCGAGATTGCAGACACAGGCGTGATTGGCAGCGATCCAATTATCAGCCGGCAACTTGACATCGAAAATATCATCCATGTTCTTGTAGATGGTGATATCGGCATCGACGAAGACGCATGTGTCATACGAGGTCAGCTCAAAAGCTCGAAGCTTTGTCCAGGTATCTTCGAAACGGGCGGCTATCAGGGTGGTTTTCCTGTTTTTTGGCAGCAAAAGAGGATCGATTGGATGTAGGATGAGTAGGGGGTTGTAAGTTGACTCGAGCTCTAGTGCTCGGATGCATGATTGAGCCAGAGAGGGTGTGATGAGGACAACGAGAGGATAGATGGTTGCGTGAGCGGACAGGGAATATGCTAAGGTAATGACGCCTGGAAGATAGGAAGGACGTGTAAGGAGAGTGACCCAAGCTCGTTTGGGTGCGCGGGGGTTTGATACCATTTGTGAAGACTAGGTTGGAAGAAAGTCTTTCACGATATGGTGTTTCTTTTCTCCTCCTTTCTTCTTTTTCTTACTTCTTCTGAGGAGAGAGGGTTGATTGAAGAAGAAGAAGGAAAGAGAGAAGAAAGAAGAGAGATAGGAGAATGGAGAATGGAGAATGGAGAAGAAAGAGGAAAGATGGTTGATGAGAGATTGATCCTTTCCGTGGTGATATCATTGCTGGATTGCTCGACTCTCAAGGCTTACGGTAGGCTCTGTAGGGTAGTTTAGCTTTTACTGACGTTGATATCGATATCCATCAAAGTTAAAATCTCCTTGATACTTCGACTGGTTTTAAGTCATCGGCAATGAATGGCAATGGCATCGTTGCATCCCCCGTTTGCTCGCTCTTCCTTGACAAGTCTTCAGCAGTGTGCTTAGTCGGAATAATGATTCCATCGTTGTATAGGGTAACATGAGCAGGATATCGCGAGAGTATGTTGTTTTCCAAAGTGCGTTCGAAGGACCCAGACAGGGAAATAAGGTAAATCAAGTGGTGCGAAGTGTGACGCAGCAATCAGGATTCAGGGCAAGACTCTCACATTTAGAGTATGCGCTAAGGAACTCAATCTCTACCTTACTCTACGGAAAGAGCTCCGCTACCACTGATGTCATCATCCAACTTCTTTTTTTGCCACCCCCAGAGTCAATTTGTTCTACTGGTCAATGGGCAAAGAGTACTAAGGCAGTACACAATGAATCATCCCCCCCAAAAGTAAGTCCAATCAATGAGCAGCACTAGCCTGGTATCCTACTCGTAATATGAGGTAAAAGTACAATCCAGTTGACACCGCATCAATAGACATATCCATCCTCACCACCAACCTCTACCTGCCCAATTCCAAACAACAGACAAAGGCCGAGCAGACGCCCAAGCATACTATAATTCTCACTCTGGAACCACCATGTCTCAAGCCAAGCTCGCCATCACAGACCTGCTTCCTCTCCACAGCTCCGCTGTCAAAATCCCCCGCCTCGGTTTCGGCATCTACCAATCTCCTACAAACGTCTGCATCAATTCCTGCCTCACAGCCCTCAAATCCGGTTACCGTCACATCGACTCCGCACAGTTCTATCGCAATGAGACGGAAATGGGTGAAGCGGCCCGTCAGTCAGGCATACCACGCAGTGATGTCTTCCTGACGACAAAAATCCTGACCGCTGGTGGCAGTGCCGAGAAAACATACAAAAAGTGCTTGGATAGCGTACACAAGATTGACGGCGAGAAGGGTTATGTCGATCTGTTTTTGATACATACGCCGAGTGGAGGGCCCGAAGCTATAAAAGAGATGTATCAGGCCTTGGAGAGATTGGAGAGTGAAGGCAAGGCGAGGAGTATTGGAGTCAGTAATTTTGGAGTCGGCCATATTGAGGCGATGAAAGGCTACGCGCGAATATGGCCGCCGCACGTGAATCAAATTGAGGTGTGTATAATATGTCCACGCGAGAGCATGTCTCGCCACTTCTTCATTCGCTTCACTCAATCAATTCTTCTCCACCTCGTAAGCCCCTATTGAAGCTTCTTCACTCAAGAATTCTCTACAAAAGCTTCTCTGTACCTTTGTCAAGTAAATGCTAACCCTCATGGTCCTGTGCAGCTTCATCCATGGAACCAACAGCGAACAATAGTCGACTACTGCAATCAACATAAGATCGTCATCGAAGCGTACTGTCCACTCGTGCGCAACCTTAAAGCACACGACCAGACTCTCGTTGACATGTCAAAGAAGCACGACAAGACCACAGCACAGATACTAATTAGGTACTCGTTACAAAAAGGATGGGTATCATTACCGAAGAGTGACACGCCCAGCCGAATTGAAGCCAATGCCGAAGTGTATGGCTTCAGTCTGACCGATGAGGACATGAAAATATTGGATTCACTGGATCAAGGGGCGAGAGGGGCGATCGTGCAGGCGGTGAAGAACTAAGTAGTGATGCTCTTTTTTTTTGGTGAAGGATAGAGATATTCACGTATATTCCAATGTGTGAAGTCTGCTAGCGCAGGCATTGGTGGGTATTTAAGCATCCTTTTCTTCAGCCAAAACATCTTTCTCTTTTCTACACATCGCTGCTATCAGTGTATCAATTGTCCTTGGCCAGTCGATACTGATCACGATGTTCTTCCTCGTCAAGGCTCCTATTCATCAACCTCTCTTGTTTAGCTTTTTCCCAAATCTCTCACATCCTCACATCATCATATGACCTGTAAAAATATATACCATAAATTTACTCCCTCCTTTTATTTAGCACTCCCCTTGCACAAGACCATCTACTGCATTCATTCAAACCGCGACAAAGAAAAACAACCAATGAATGATATACGCCCCCGTCACAGCACTCAACCACCCACACGAGCAGCAGAGCACAGCCACACTGCGATCTTTTGACTCTTCTTTTCCTTTTCTACCCCTCTGCAGATATCCCAAAAGCCAAAAAGCCACCCGGACCCGCGATGAGTCCAGCGCCTTGTCGAAGAAGAATGAAGACCATCCAATCAAAACGGACCAAATCATCCAAACTTCAACTCCGCTCCAGAGCTTGCTGACACCACTTCCAGCAGTCAGCGCCTTCCGGCCCCTATATCTCACATTCAACAGCATAGTTGGCTCCTCCTTTCCCAAATTTACAATAATGCCGGCCAATTACGCATTTCGCCCCCTTTGGCCATTTTCGCATTTTCATCGTGTTGTGTAAGCCCAGGCTGGAGTCTGCAAGAGCATGGCTACATACTGGCGCGATTTCATGCGGGTCCTTTCGTCGATATGATGATGTGAGTGAGATCGGTGACCTTTTTTGGTTGAGAGGAGACACACGAAGGAGGAGTCCTGGAGGTCGTTCTGAGCCTGGGCTTGTTTGTTTGAATGAATGCCGAGATGTGAGCGAGCTGAACGCCTGTATTCCTCTCAGATGGAGATATTCATCTTCTCATTTACCTTATGAGTCCGGGGTATACAACACCATTCCGGTCATGCGAGACCTCCAATTTTCAGATGGGTCAGGTGGCTCATCTTGGCCTCCTCAAGCCAAAACTCGTACTACCTCCGAAACACTGCCCGAGATTTACCGGTCAGGAAAAGCGAAGGGGCGGCTATTCGAGTAAAGAGCTCAACTTGGTCGCCTGGTTCGGATAATGACAGCTGGCGGAAGTGCCTTCACCAAGTGCCATGCGCCAGCTGAGCAAGTGTCGTAGGCATCCAGTACCAACGCATGTCTCTCTCTATTGTTCTTGACAAATTTTTGTTGGGTTATATACTGCTAAAAAGAACTACTTCGTGCAGTCGATAGTGGTGGTGGTGGTGGTGCGCATGGCACAAACGGAACCTCGAGCTCGAAATACTCAAGTTTCGGAAATTTCCGCTAAAAACGTGTCTAGTTTATTCATGAGGAACATTCAGAAGGGCCAAAAGAGGATTGCAGTATCTCAGTTTCTGGCCCGAGCTTCGAGAAGGCCTTCGAACATACGCACCCTTATTCAACGATGCTGTTTTCGGGACCACCATCAACCGAGACCTACAGAGTTGCAATCTCGAGCTGGCCGGTCACCTGTTTCCATATTACTTATGAGATCGGGTCAGTTCAGATACTCCGAAGCTTCATCATCAGAACGCAATGTGCTGAAGAAATCTTGTATTGAATACCTTCGAATCATTTTGAAGAATATATCACGTCTGTTGGACGGCGTCCAGGAAACCAAAGAGGCTACCAAGGGACAAACGATCACCACCAACCAGGTGGTTCGAGAGCTACTAAGGGTTCTCCCCGATGCTGAGATGGTCATAATAGATGAGAAGGAGCATCGAGAGGCCATGCGTGGGATTTCGGACAACTTGGCAATAGCTGCCATCACGTCCTATCGAGACGGTTCGAGTCAGACAGAATTCTTTTGGCTTATATTGACAGTAGCACGCAAATAGCGCTTACCGCGAGCGTCTTTATCACCAGCTCCTGAGCTCGTATCTCCATTATCATCAGTCAGAATCTGCCATGCGCTTGCCACAGTACCCATGTCCACGCGTGGCTCAACTGGACGCGGCGTACGATGAAGCCAAAGTTGGGTCCGAAAATGTTCATCATGCCACCAGTACTGCATGGTAACTGGAAGAAACGAATGGGCCAAGCTGACGAACATGAGGGAGCTGAAGGCATCGGGTGTAGGTAGAATTGATCCCATGTTCATTCCACTACAGACAAGAAAAGATGCGCTACATGCGTACGGCAAGGAGCGTCATTTGGCAGGAATTGGTCCCCGATGAGGCCAATGAACCATTCGAAGATCGAGAAAGGAGAACTTTACTGACGTCGGGACCTACATATGTCGGCATCCACTTGCCGTGGGGTTTGGTGCTGTTGGGGAGGATGCAGCGGACTTGGCAGGTGCAGCACGGTTTTTTTTTTCTTCGATTTTTTTCTTTAGAGGAGTCTTGGAGCTTCTTTGCTCCTCAACCGGCTCAGACCCCACCGCCTTGGTGGAGATATCTGAGCCAAAAACAGAAGTCAATGAGCATGTCCCCGTCGGAAATGCCTCCCGTCAAGGCAGGAACAACAGAATTGAACGAGTACCGCTGTTTCCGGGACAGTGACTTTCAGCCTGAGCCTGCCCGCATCATCCCTATGACATGACTCGATCATTGTCTCAACGAGCGGGAGTATGAAAGTATTCGAAGTCGGGTCTCTTCTGAGGGATGGCGGCGGAACGGGCAGGGGTTGTGTGGGAATCACTACGGCCATACGTACCGGTACAGTCTTGTGGCTGTGGAGGAGCTGACACTGATGAATGCATGGCCGATGATCTCTTCGGCTTGATCACAGCACGGGATGGAATCGATACATGCTTTGAATCCAACCTGAGTATCATGTGCTTTGACTACGAAGGCGGAGGTGGAGATATGTCAGAGTTCGGTTTCGCATGGTGTCGAATGGCAGACTTGATATCGGTTGCTCTCCAAATGGACAGGGGGGGACTTGGGAGCCTTCATCCGCTATAAGCCAGGCTTTATGTGGATCGATACGAACATCATCCAGGCCCTCGATGGACGGACATTTGGAGACTCGTTGGGGTTTCGGGAAGGAATGTGGACCAACGGGCATCTACCATCCCAAGGAAGTGATCGAAGCCATCTGCGAATGTTGTCGTTCTTTCCCGGCTGAAGTGTACTGCCGTTGGAACGTCGAATTCTGATGAAGGATGACGTAGAAGAAACTGAGCTTTGTGCTTGAAAGTTGTTTGTATCCCTCATCTATTCGCTAATGTGACGCTGATGATGTACGAGCACAATTCCGGCAAGCGTGGCACCGTCGAGATAACAACGCATATGCTCGACGGGAAAGCCCATCGAGGGTTTGCACAGCTCGATCATGCTCGTGCTAATGATAGAGAGGGCGCACACTGCTTCTACTTGGGACACGCGTGTAGATATGCCTTCTTCTTCATCTCTTCTTGATCCTCCAACGGCTCCGGGATATGGCACAACGGAACTAGGATCTCCAAACTCAACTGACGAGAATGTCGGCTAAAACCCTGGAACTGAACGCCTAAATCCTACGCGGACATCCGTCACTATATTCCCAAGCCGAGCCACTAACAGGATGATCATAACAGATGACAGCCTACCTTCTGAATGTGGAGCCCACGAATCCTCCTGAATCTTCCACTCCTGCTGAAAATATCTACCCTCCATTCAACCAAATCCCTCTACCACAAACCTGCATATCCCCTACACAATCTACCTATCCGATCCTAATCACGACGGTTCGAGCCAGACCGAATCCCGGGACTTACATATATAGTAGCACGCAAACAGCGCTCACCAGGGCATCATCACCACCAACATCAGCTCCTGAGCTCGCTCAAACATCACATCACAAATTTGACATGTGCTTCAGTTGCATCCACTGCAGCAGCTGGAGGGTTGACGGACCGGTCCAAGCCATGATTACGACCTAGGCGGGTCGAAAGGCTTCATCAGCTAGCTCGGATGGACAATCAAAACCTATACACCACATCTCCGGTTCTGTTCTTCATCAAAACCTTCTTCCTTGAATTGCGTGTGTTTCGTACATTGGCAGGCATGGGGTCGTCTTCGGTTGGAGAATTCACAACAGTTGTATCTTTCCTAGGCTTTCAACCCATGGCAGACTCGAGGGATAAGTTGGCAGCGCGAGGAGAAGAGACCCGTTGCTATGATGGGTTCGTGGTATCGGATATTACGATGTCTGAGGGTGCGGGTTTGATTTTCTCTGCCTGATATTCAGTACTGACCTGGCATGATCGTCTTACCTCAATCCATCTTTCTCTCCCCTACATCACGATTACTGCAACACGCTCTGATACCTACCATCTCGTCAATCTACAATAACGCATCTTCATACTTGGATTCTCTCACTTGGGCTTCCCTTATCATCAACACAACGGTATATAAAGCTCGCAGCAGCACGAGAAGACATCTGTTCTGCACGGATAGGGGAACTGCACGGACAAGCAGATCCAAAAAGGTATCATCATGACAATACAGTACTATACCATGAGCGAAAGCAAGTCTTTTCACAAGGCGTCCAGCCTTACCGCTCCTACCAAAAGCAGGATTTTCCAGCCAAGCACGGCTCCGGGAAGCAGTCACACCGGCAGCTGGGACCGGTCAAAGCCCCACCTCCTAGAAACTCGAATCGGCAACGGGCAATACCATTCGTCTCCCCGGGGCCCGCTCAAGAGCGCGAAACCCAGTGCTTTCGACACGGTGCTAGTAAAGCACTAACATGTGGCGTCCTATTTCGAGATCCATAGAAAACCAGGTTAGTCATACGGTCCAGCTGGATCAGAAGATGACCTAGACAAGTATAATCGTGCGCGCCTTCAGCAGGCGCTGAGATACATTGACGGGGCGGCGAAAATTGAAAAGCACAGCACCCAAGCAGGAGTCCTTCGAACTTCATGAAGACGTCTGTAAGGTTGCTTTGGACGGTGAGGCACCAGACACAACTTCTCGTGCAGTCGTGCAGGCTTTGGATAAGGTGTATGATAGTAAATCGTTTTATTTGCCAAGCCACGCTCATCAGGGGAGCATGAACGCTTAACAAGACACGTTGAAGATACGACAGCTAGATCTTTTCGCCGAGCACGGCGACTGTCGAGGACGTGAAGCGTCGCTTTTCAGACTGATCTCAAGAAACAAGCTTCCGGTGCGTCACTCTAGGAACTCTGAGATACGAGGGGCATCGCAAGGACTTTCAGGTCCAAGGATTTGGATGATATCTTGTAGATCCCCAAGATTGCTCGCCATCATGAGTGGGACTATGTCAACGGACATTAGAACTCAGAACATTGGTTCGTTTCGAATTCTCTATCATGTTTCGGAGTAGATTGGATTTCGATAGTAGAGTTTTTCTATTATGTTGCTAATGCATTGTGAATACATTAGAGTACTTCGAGAAATTGATGGAGTTCTGCGATGGAGATGTTTCGGAAGATGAATGGTTGGGATTTCGTCCATCAGGGGCGTTTAAGCCAACTCCAGGCGGAGCGAAGGTATGTTGCATGATCAATAGGATAATATGTTTCTGATATGTTACTAATATATTCCAATATTAGATGTCTGCGAAGTCTAAAGCGAGTTTTCCTAAGTCCGTTCGGCAAGGGTCCTCAGGTTGCGCTCTTTGCCCCTTTTTCCCAACCGTGCTCGTAGTCAATTTGATTGTTGCGCCGCGGGACGAGGTTCACTCGGCCCTTTCTGCGCTTTGATCGCTGTGGCGACGGATTCGAAAATTAGTGTCGCTGGCATCTCCAAAGAAGAACAGTGGATTGAGAGGCGCGGAGAGCGCCCAAGAGTAAGTATATGGTCAAAGTGATCCCAAGACGGTATTTCAGGAGAGGAGGTACAACGCTTTTTCAGCTGTTGCGGAAGACGTGGAGGCGCTGCTTCCACCATGAGGTAGCAGTGCGCACGGCTTTGAAAAGATTCGATCGTCAGTGAGTTTGATCAGGGAATTCAATCACGGCACGACAGACCAGCTCTGTCGCGGAATTCGACTTCCTTTTGCAAGACGACGGGTGAGTGAGCGTGCTTCGGGATGAGAACTCACGGACAGATAAGTACTGGAACATGCTTCCCGCTTCGATCAATACGGAGCTTGTCGAAGTCTTACCAAGCGAGATTACGACAGACAACGAGTGCATGGATCATGGAAAGCCTTCGGTGAAGGAGGCCGATAGCCTGAGTAAGGTTCTGAGTACCCCTTTTCTTTACTCTCTCATGTTGTTTTATTCTTGCTCAAAAAATACAATGACTCGAGTGGATAGTGGGCTACCGCCACACATACGCTGTCCCAGGTCGGAAAACTAATGATTCAAGATGACGGCATCTGGACAGATTCATCAGAATGTTGCATACCAATCGAGCGTTGCCCTTTGAGCTTGCGCAACTAGACCGCGCAAGAGATGCGCCGAGAGATGACTGGCAGCACTACGCAGACCTCATCAACACTGCAGGGCATACCCATCAGCTAGCTGTAATATGGGATATGAATGCCAGGCATCCTTTATAAACTATTACCATCTCTTCGCTGCAAGACGAGGATTCATATAAATATATTGACTGCGAGCGTGTTTATCCTGTCGATCAATTGATAGTACCGAAGCTGAAGACGAGAACCAATTCACCTTGGTGGAGATCGATCTCCAGCTAGACAACAACGATTGGCTATGGGGGCGATGGATCTTCAGCTAGCCAACAAGGTATTTGCCAACTTGGAGAGTGAAGCTCCGGAGAAAGTCGTGTGGCTCACCGTGTTTACAGCCGGACCTCCATTACCTTTTTCCCAACAGACCCTGCGGAGGAACCTCTTCCATGGAAGAGGGATGGTGGGAACTCTTCTTGAACCGTTCATTGCAAAATGATCAATTTGAATCCATCAGCCGAGAGGATGAATTTCACTGCCTGGAATGCCATCAATGCATCGGACCAGAAGGCGGTTGAGAACAGGGTGAGAAGAAGCCGTTTCGCGACCTCGGCATCCTTCATCATGATGGCGTGCAAGTTTATTAATTTGAGTATTCTGCAATTGGTGAAGGATGGGTCAGCTGTGCAACTGTCAGCTGGCCAGAGATACTCTGCATGTCTTCTGGACACTCCTAGGGTCTACTGTCAATGACGCCCACCACCATCGCAAAAGCGTATCTTTGACTTGACAGGATCGAGACTTTTTCGCACAAGAGGCTGCACCACTGATACTGTCTCGCAAACATGCATCCCGGTGAGGTTGGGCGCTTTGGTCAGTGTGTGGCAGTTGCAGAAACATATCTGGGAAACGGCGAGGCCGCCGATATGAGCGGATTTTCTGAGGCCTTATAAGTAGCTTATTCGGACAAGGATGGTGAAGGGAAGGAGTAGCTTGGGACTTCTAATGATCGTGCTTGGCCTGAGGAGCGCTGCTGCCAGATGTGTGGAAACCGAGGCATTCCCTGTATAGAACACTGAGATCATGCGATCTGGAGCGTCCAACCTGCTTTTATGACGATGAGCACGAAAAGGAGGAGATAGAACATATATCCCTGATGACAAGTATATGTCTTCATAAAGCGTCTGCAGGTTGTCGACACCAGGAGGTGTTGGAGGGCAAAGACAAATATGACATTTTCTGTTGTCGACAAGCTGCAAGCGTTCTATGAAGGGCAACGTGTAGGTCAGCATACCGAAGCCGAGCGAATTCATTACACAAGACCATTCCGAAGCATAGGGGTATACTCTTTTGTAAGTACGTCGTCGCTACCGCAGATGATGGCTTGCTGACGCGAGGAAGCTAGGTGACGAAGGCAGGATGTTGATAGCGCATGGAAACCCTGTAAGTAACGCAACCCCTTTTGACATAGTCTTATGCTCATTTCTGGGAATACCTTGCTCGTATGGGCGGTCCCTCATGGTTGTAATTGTCATCTCATGCAGCCAACTTCCTACCACTGCTGATCTCACTTTAACAGCTTCGTGTACTGCTACTGTACGGTTCGCCAATCCACGTCCAACGACACCGCCTTCTCTGGAATGCTTCGCCACGGAGCTGAAAGACCTCAAATCCGAATACCACTGCTGAATCTGAATTCGAGCATTTAAAGTCTCGCGAATATTATATTTTGCTTTGACGGGCTCTATACTTTGGCGTTGCTGGCATCTCTTAAGTAGTAAATGACATCTATATCGGAAGTAATTCTGCCTCAATTATATATTGCTGACACGTCACGAGCTGGAGAGTGCAAGCCGTCAGGGCTGCTTTCTCACAAAGCCACATGATCTCACAGCCTATGGACTGTTCCACGATTGTCTTCTTGATTGTTGAAGTGCATGCCTTGACAAGCCATAGCCTTTGTCTTTGATCAAACTGCAAGTCATGCCCAGACTACATACTCACATGCGCGAAGATCATGGAGAATGGCCTTAGACAAACTGGAAGCACGAAGTGGGTGGCTTCAATGTTGCAAGTTTGTACTGGTTGTCCAGGTGTTGTGACACTCGTCTGGTAATCTTAATCCTGGTGAGGAGATAATCTCAGTATGCACTCCAGCCTTGCACACTTGCCTCTTTCGGAGCATATGTCTAAACACACTGTCCTTTCCCCTCTTACTAGTCTGCCTCGATCAGAGTTTTCACAGACACATGCTCTAACACGGTGTCATGACCCCTCTTCTAATCTCTTTTCACAGGCACTTCTGGGTACTTATATTTATAAGCCTTTTTGTGTTCCTCCTGTACACAACACCTGTTCTCGTATACTGCAAAACTCGGTGCTCGTCCTGTACACAACCTCTGTACTCCTAGTACAGACAAACGTCTCAAGAGCCATGGCGCAGTTCCCTGGTATCCCCTGGGATCAGCGACCTGACTTTCTTGCTTTGACCCAGCGTGATGATCCAGCAGGAATAGTCACATCCTACAGTAAGGCTCCACCGAGTATCAAAAAGACTACCATGCTGACAATTGCAAAGATCCCCCTCGTCCGGGTGTCTCTGCAACCGATGTCACGTCCTTCGTCTTTGGGTAAGCCGGCTTTGAGGTTGATGACTGTTGAACAATCGTAGCTGACACTCTCGTGCAGTCAAGCAAACATCACCATGGACACCTGGCCGGAGATTATGTACTACCTGCATCCACCACCAGAGTGGACCGCTTTTCGGCACACAATTCCCCCACCGCAGAAGTTAGACGCCAATGGTCAGCCGATGGTTGAGCGCTTCCCGAGGGCGGGCCATCCTGCACGGCCTCTTTTGGACTTTCGGATCCTGCCTGACACTGTGAGTTTTCACTTTCTTGTCTGACTTCATATCCAAACTTAACACGCCCCACAGATCAGCAGCCAAGAGGAAGTGTGGTGGATAGAGCTATGGCGGCGCATGGATCCCCGTATCCAATGGCAAGACATCTGGATGCGCATCGAATTGCCAAACCGGACTGCGGACTCGGAGACAAAGATAAAGAACGCGACCAACAACTTGATCAATCGCAAGGAACATAGAAGGTTTTCTATGCTCTCTTGGCACACAACTGGCGCGAACGGTAGCAGGAAAAATCACACGAGGGTCGAGGTACTCCGTCGGCATGCTAGGATTCACCCACCCCCTCCTCATAATAGTACGCGTGGACTTACGCCTGGTTTAATCAACCCACGGCTCGGAGATATTCCTGGAAACCGTGTCCCTTTGCCTCCCTTACGAGGGCACGGTCATGGTAGGTTACGTGTGCCTGCCCAACCACAAGTTCCACAGCCAGCAGTAGCAGTGGCAGCAAATCAAGTGCAAGGGAATACGATACAAGTGAACCCCGCACAGGGAAACTCAGCACAAGAAAATCCTACACAAGGGACTCCTACGCAAGAGAACCTTCTACAACCAACTCCAGCACAAAGCAATCAAGGGCGTGACAATCGTGCAGGAGGTCATAGGATACCCAACAAGCGCCCTCGTACTAGTCCAGGTCCTAAAACCCGACCGTCCAAGCGTCAAGCTCATGGCATTAACGACGACAATACGGACGATGACATGGACGAGGATATGGACACTAGATCCGATGGCAACAAAAGCTCAGAGGTTCGGATAGCCCCTCCGGATTCTTATTGGATCTTGCTGACATGACTAAGGAAATTCCGTTATTGTTCGCTAAGGCCCGCGCTCGCGCTGCACGAACCCGACAAGACACAAAACTTCCAATGCCTGTACGTAAAGGGCTGGCTGCCAAGGTGAAGCCAAATTCGAAGAGAGCTGGGGCACTAAAGAAGACCGGGCGATCGACTACGCATCAGCAGCAGGACAGCGCTACCGAACATGGATTATCAGGGCCTGAAAACAGCGCAGGAGACTGGGAGGGAAGAAATCCTGGTGCAACGCAATTCATTTTCGAAGGCGATCCTGGCTTCGAGGCCGCCTATCAAGCAGGCCTACGTGAACGTCGTCGCCGAACGCAGAACGCAAGACGTGCTCCACCCAATCTCCCTCAAGAAAGCCCTCCCCGTCGCCGCCATGCCACTACCCCTCCTTCCACTCGACCTAGTACTCCAGATACGGTGTCTCTAGATACGGTGTCCGACTCCGAACTTCTGGGTGAAACGGAAGACCAAACTCCAGTAGCACCAACTCGGCAGTACGACACAACGACCCCTCCTCGAGTTCCACGAACATCGGCACTTCCTACACTCCCACCAGTTCCAGCGCGCCCCCAAATTATGAATGCAATGACCGGCCTACCGTTCGCTGGACCAAGCCGTCGTCGCGAGGCACTTGGTGGGTATGGTGACAATCTACCGTACCGTAGCGACTCACCCGTGCGGGGCTCTCGGGTCACACAATCCCCCAGCATTCGCATCACACAAGACAACAATGGGCGCTCGGAGGTTATGAGGCAGTCTTCCGCCGCAAGCATCGGGCTACCCGTGGCCCCAGCCAGAACCCTTCCTCGGAGCATCTACTCCCCTTCCCCCACCGGGATCTACTACGCTTACGACAACGGCTCCGACACACCAACGTCCGCGAGCCGCCCTGATCCATCCTCAAGCTATTCGCGCATACCCTTCGACCCGAACGAGCGGGCACACAGACACGCAGCAATTCCTGCCGGCGGGAATGCCCAACCAGTAGGTCCACCCCTCTCCCATCGGCACGCTGTCCTTAGACACCGCTGATGCTAATGCACCCAGACAGACCGCTCGAGCCCCCCACGCAAACGCCGCCTCCACAAGTCAGACCTACCCTCCTCCAGCAAACGCCCGAGAGACGCGGCTGACGCGGGAAATAGCGCGCCATGACGACGTCCTCCTGAACGAACTCCTGCGCACCGACTGGCTGCAGAGGCACGAGTTGGCGCTCCATACGCGTAGGGTCTTTGATATCGTCAGGGAGGGCGAGCCGGATGTCGCCACGGGCTATCTGGAGCGGGAGCTCGAGAGGGAGAGGAGGGAGATTCAGGGCTCTTCGGATGAGGATTGAAGGGAGAAGGGGGGGGGGGAATATCTTTTGTTCCCTCTCTGGAAATCTTCGATCGGAGGGGGTGGATGTTGTTCGATTTCTTTCTTTCTAGTGCGGTTCTTACAAGTGCATGCGATTGTGAGATGAAGCGGTCTTGTTTCTTTCATTCCTTTCGTTGGCCAGGGGCTGTACGTCTGAGGAGCGCTACCGGCGGGCAAAATCTGTGGAGAGGATGCACTGTGGTGGCTGCTCTGAGTTTATACCTTCTATCGCAGAGACTAGATACTACTGCACTCTTAATACAATGCACAAAATCAATCAAAACAACCTTCCTTTCTTGTTACTGGTGGCGCTTTCCATTTTGATTCGCTCCCTATGTCCTCATACTGGAGTCCGTCGTTTGTAGACTGGTGGATCTTTAGAGGAATCTCCGACAATATTCAAGGATGCAGCCTGCCGACTGGTGCATATCCAAGGGGTGAAGCCTACAAACCGTCAAGTCTTTCGGGAATGAAGCCTGTGTGTTGGTGAATCTGTAAGGGGTGAAGCCTACAGACGGGTGATGCAACAGGGACAAAGTTCGAGAAGAGCTGATGCTTTAGGGACAAATTATGAGAACGGGGGTGAATATTTAGGGATGAGGCCTAAGCATAGACATATCTTTAGAGATAAAGTTCAAAAAGTGACGAGTATTCAAGGACGAAGTCTGAGAAAGATGATGAATATTTAGGTATAAAGCTCATAAACAGATAATATTTAGGGGCGAAGTCTGAAAACCAATGAATTTTTAGGGTCGAAGTTTGAGAACGGAGGTGAAGATTTAGGGATCAAGTTCGAGAATAGGTAAATTTCTAGAGACGAAGTCTAAGAACGAGAGTCAATATTTGGGGGTAAAGCCCGAGAACAGATCAATGTTTAGGGACGAAGTCTGAGAACGAAGATGAATATTTAGGGATAAAGCCCATGAACAAGCAACTATCTAGGGGTGAAGCCTGAAAACTAATGAATTTGCAGGGACGAATTTGAGAACGGAGATGAAGATTTATGGACAAAGTTCATGAACAGGTAAATGTTTAGGGACGAAGTCTGAGAACAGAGGTAAATATTTAGGGATCAAGCCCATGAACAGGTAAATACTTAGAGAAAAAAACCAAGGACTGATGAACATTTAGGGTCCAAGTTTGAGAACGCGGGGGATCATTTGGGGGAGCCCAGGTCGGAGAAGTGGCCACATGCGGGGTTGAGGCCCACGGCTTTCAGACACCATGTCGGCTTATCACCCTTTCACTGTTCAACTTTTTCAGGTCTCCGACCGTTGAATTTTCATGGCATGGCGGAAGAGCGTGGTGCCGCACACTCATTGCATCATGTATAAATGGCCTGAGCTGTGGAACGGCAATAGGGGGTCTGGCCATAAACCCTCGTTCTTTCACATCAAGGTGGGAGCGCTTCGCACTCTCGCCCGCTCCGGGGGGAAAAGTTCCTTCCAAGCTTGAGCTGTAGCTTGCTACGGTGCCTCAGCCTATGCGGCTTCCACCCTTGTTTTTTGTAGCTCAGTGCAGAGAGTTGATGGATCAACTGTTTGAAAGATCGAGTCTACCTAGCAAGCTTTCCTAATGTCATTAGAGATGCTACTGCATTGCTGTGTTATAGCTACCCCTCATGGTGGTCAAATGACCCAGGGTGGCGAATTAGCATGGGGCGCACGTGAAGTAAACAACTGACGCACCACTCTGCAGCTAGAAAATGAAGCAATCCCCCATACACCACTCTCCAATAGGAATCTCTTGGTCTCCTGGTCATGCTATGCCTATGTTGTAGTTGCAACCTCCCCGAAAACGGCTTCGCCTCCCTTGCCAAAGCGTGAGTCTTACGCGGCGTACAGATGCTCCCGGAGCTCTCCAACAGCCCTTGCATTTTAGAAAGATTGTAGATAGCTCGTAGAACGTGTGATCTAATAGCTGTGTCAAAAAATGGCGGAAGAACAAGTCTTTTGCCTTACTTGGCGGAGTGAAGCTGCTCTGTCAGAACGTCAACACCTGGCTGGCCCCGCGTCAGCGTCAAAGGATAAGGTTTCGTTTCACGATGACTCCCAGCCACAGAAGTTGTGAATGACCACAGGTTCCTCCGCTCCAATCAAACACGTAGTTCTTGCGGCTCGAACTAGCGCTAGTGGCTCCAAGCTGGCGCTACTCCGCTGGGTGTTGACGAGCTTGGGGCACTTTGGGGTATTTATTCAACTTTCCTGCATCCACATTCTTTCTTCTTTCACATACACGACACCTTGACAGCTTCGCTGCACATTGCACATACTGTTGCACTCTGGCTTAATCTTGCTATCCAAACTGCTTCTTGCTTCCGTCAACTGAATCATACTTTCCAGACGTACTAGAGAAGCCCCTCACAACACCAACTGCATCTTCACTGAGGACCTTGGTCACTGGCTTGCTTGTCCGCAGCGACTGTTCCTACCCTTCCCCTCATTATCAACTCATCACGCTGCAGCTTACGAAGCCTGCAACACAACGGTCAGCGACGACTTGTCATCCGCTTCCAGGTTGACACATAATGTAAGTCGTCGTCATCGATAAACCATTTCATGTTGCCCATTCTGAACAGCGCGAACACTTCGCGTTTCGTTTCGCGCTGGCCATTATCTATTTCGCGAAACTCGAAGCTGATTGGCCCATCATTCCTCAGTACAACTCCAAAAAGCTTTAACACTTCTTGAGTGAAAGGCAACTGAAAGAATTCATGCTTCGCTTTGTCGTACCCGCCTTTCAACACCACAATAAGCGACCTCCGTCACTGCTGTCAACCGGATACGATTGTTCATCCACACAAAGAAGCTTTCACCTTTAGACAATTCAACCACACTCTCACCATGAATCACTTCGAGCTCTATAGATGTGGTGTACCTTGGCGACTGATTGACTTGTTCGCCTCTGCAAAGCCGTATAAACAGCGTATTATGCTCAAAGGCCTATCCTTAAAGACCGCTAGGATTTTCAAGAATACTTGGAAGCCTCGTGCCTTGAGGGGTAGTAAGTCACCCAGTCATCTCTTGGATGCCTGCTATTCTTGCTGATGTCAAACATCAGCTACGCATAGCCGAAGCGTTGAAGACCTGCGTAGCCACCACCTCAGACAGACTCAGCGGCATCGAAGATATGCATTGAAGGATGCTTGTTCCGTGGCGCGAGAGGCAAGGAGAGCGCTGCGCAAAAGACGATTGCAGTTGATAGAAAATTTCAACATACGATCCGAAAATGGCCAGGAGACCAAAGTCGTCCCTCTTCCTGGCGGGCCAATTGACATAGAGCCCAAAAAACTTCGTGAACCCAAACAACCTTTCACGCCCCAACACTCCCCATTGTCATGCGAAGTGGACCCCGAAGAGATTCCAGACCAAGAAATCGAATGGGAGAATTGCCTAGACATGGTTGGCTCTGACCACAATAAATATATAATCGACTATCATAATGAAGATGTTGAGTCGGAAACGGTTTTCGGGGACCTAATCATTGAGGACCCCGACGACTGTGAGATGGACGACTATGACATAGAGATGGCCAAGCTCGAAGAAGACGGGGTATTCGACGAGCCATCTGAGGAGGAGCCCGAGAGACAGACGAAGCGAAAGCAGGAGTCTGCGATCTCTCGTGAGTCATTGACATCCGATCTGTCTGGCGACATCAAACGGGGTGAGAAGCGAAGAAAGCTGGAGATAGGCACCAGCTCTTCTCAAATCCTACCTCCACAGCAGCGAAAGCGAGCGGCAAGGGGACAGGGTGGTAAAACCAACCCCAGCAACCTTTTCCGCCAGGCTAATACACTTGCCGCTGTCTTCGGAGAGGCGATAGCCGTCGCAGCTCCCGGATTGTCGCGGAAGGAAAGCTCCAGTCCTTCTTCGTTGGACCCTCTCACTGTTGGGTTCGTGGGAGCAGAGCCTAGTGGCTCTGAACTGGTGAAGGAGGCAGCTGCAAGCCTCCTGGACATGAAGCACGGAAGCTCCAATGTCTCGGAGCTGAAGCAAGGTGACCGAGAAGCTTCGAAAGAAGCCTCGGGCAAATCCGATGAGTTGGAGCCATCGGGACATACGGAGGAGGAACGCTTAGCTGTTACGACTTTCCCACGCACGGCGAGGTCGAGTGAACGTGCCTTGGTCAACAAGTCGTTGATGCGTCGTCATGGCTACGAGAAGACGTTCCAGTGGAACCCAGTCAAACCCTCTTCGACGTTCAAATCTTTCTTCGCGACACGCCGTCAGCGAAAGAATCTGCTGCGGAAAGGCGAGGCATCGTGGAGCGAAAAAGATGCCTCTTTCATGCGATCGGGGAAGGAGATCGCAGAGCCGGACGCCAGCCTTGGAGCGGAGTTCGTTGCCAAGAGGTTGCTGGATGTAAGCGACACCGCTTCCGTTACTCTGAATGAAATAATCTGCTAACGAAATGTCTAGGGTCGTACATCGCAGCTTCCGAAGCTTGTTCTGGACTCGGCAATGTCCAGGGATGCGCGTAAAAAGCGCGCATTGTCCCGCCCCGAGGTCAAACCCACCTCCATTAGGCATCAGAAGATGATTGCCCAGATGGAGAAGTCGGGCCTCAACCCGAAGGAAGCCGAACCGGAAGGCGAAGAGGAGGAGTCGGGGTTGGATGCCTCTCCATCCGATTCAGTCCCGGATTATCCTTTGATCACGGTAGGCAGCCTAATGCCAGAGGTCGAAGAGGAGCTGGCCAAGTGGGAGAAGGAAGAAGAGGAGAATGGGGAAGCAAAAAGCGAACCACGACAACCCCTAGCTGCTCTTCAGCAAGTCATTCCTCGCCACTGAAAGGCAAACGGCCTTGGGTTGCAAGGTTATAGCCTCCGGATCTTGGTTCTCAGTTCGCGATGCCACCTTGGCGGCCAAATATATTATCGGCATCACTTACGCCTTCCTTGAGATAACTTGGCGGGACCCCATCTCAACAACCTTCCCAGTTAGCACGTCATTATCCGACAGCTTTGCTTGCCAACGCATTGCTGCAAGAAACGTTCCCATCTTTCGCTTGAATCCAACACAATTATAGGTATGAGCCATCTTACACCTTCGAAACCACAAGAATGTCATGGCTGGTGGAGCACGCCACTGATCTTGGTATCAATAAGCATTCTTGTACCGATGGAACCCGATGCAGGAACTTTCGCACTGCATGAGGTTTTGTGGGCACATCGGTTTCGAGCTGGTGGGGGTGGGGACAAAGAGGGTTGCGCTGGTCTCAAACAACAGGTTTTTAGACCCAGGAGTTGGTCGTTGGTCGTGGAAAGTTGGTCCCTCGAAGCTTGATGGAGGAGGGTGTGCACTGCAGGGTGCCTTGGGTCGGCATGTTCGTCTTGGGCTAGGCGGAGCTCGGGTCTCCAAATCGAAAATCCGGTGCATTCAAAGAGTCTTTCGCCTTCTGGAATTTCATACTAGGGTTTGTTCGAGCGAGGGAAGTTTCACATCGTTGATGATCATGGTTTCCTTGTCCATTCATTGAGCGCAGTCGTTCCACTACCTGTCGATAGCGGCCAGCTGCCAGCATATCAAACGTTTCAATAGTCAGGAATCGAGCAGCGCTTTAGTAAAAAAGGGGTAGCTGTAACTAATGGTAAAATTGCACATATGGAAACTATTCTCTTTACTATAACAGCCTGCCCATCATATATCAGCATCGAAGAAAGTTGAGAAGTCGGATCAAAGTGAAAAATTTCCGGTGCCAAGCATTCTGGAGCCCTAACCCTAAGACAGTCTGCGTCACATGACATTTTCACCCTACATCGAGGCCTTGATTTAAACCTCCACTATGCTGTATTGGTAACACCGAGGCTTGTCGCACGATGCTCCGTCTGATTTGTCGACCAAGCGTTCTTTGAGGAGCCAATCTGTCGAGATCTGGTGGTTCGGTCCCAGCCTCCTCCCGGGCATTGTTGCTGAGGCTGTCATGCCAGTCGCTCAATTCTCAGGGCATAACGATACCTCCAGGAGAGCTATAATAATCCAAGCACTCCACATATCATCGATGATACAATTACTCATAGAGCAATCTTGAGGAGTGCATGCTTGATAGCAGAACATAATCGACATCCTTCCTCCGGCAAATACTCGATGTGGACGTGGCTTTAAAGCATGGCGTAGGAGCGTAATTCGCACCGCAAAGCACACTGACGGTATCAAAAGCCAACATTCTCCCATGTCTACTGGGTCATAGCCGTAATCCATGGTCGAAGTCCCAAAGACATAGAAGCTGTTGTTTTCTACTAAGCTCGCTTTTCTCTTCTTTGAGGATAATTGCACGGTAAGTTAATAGATCTGAACTACTCGACCCTTCCCATCAAATAACATTAACTTGTAAAACAATATTTTTGGGAAAGATTGGTGACGACTTCGACCATTTTCGAGCTATGTGCCTGAACCGTCCATAACATTTACTAATAGATCCTCAATCATCACTAGATCAAGCCGAGTACCACCCCGCATACTTCGAATGTTGTGTGAAGACAGCCCGAATTATTGCGATAAACGACTGAAAGGCCCCCACAACCATTGCCCCTAAAACTAGGACCCCACCAGAATATGAGATAGCTTGTTGGGCTTCGTACCCTTACTACACGATCCACCAAAGAAAAATTCCCCATTTTCTTCAAAGCTTCTACGAACGCAGAGCACTTCCGTGTTTCTGGTAATCAGAGTCTGATCTTGTCGTCGGCTCAATGGGTGATCGAGCCTATAGATTTTGCACGTCTTCGCCCCTCATCAATTGACCTGTACGACCGACCTGGTTCCTCGGTAGTCCGCTGACCTCATTTTCCCACCAGTCACCCTTTCCTCTACTAGAAAGTCGTCATACATCGTACGGGCTTGACTGTCTTAAAATTTGGCATTCCATAGCCCGGCTGGCTCCACAAGCCCCCGTTTCCTCTAAAAGACCACTCCTTCAGGTCAATCCATCTTCTCAGTGCGTTTCAGTATTACGCAAGGCTTTAGCTGTCAAGGCTCACGGATGAATCACAAGCTCCTGGACATATCGTTGGCGCAAGCATTGGAAAGACACAGGCTTCGTTTGCCAGCAGGGATTGATACTATAACGACGGAGTCCTCTACATTCTATAATAGGAAATTCCCCACCAGCGGAAGATCAGTCTTACTTCTTGATAATACGGAGTGGTGCTTTCGACTGGAAGAGCATACTCTTTACCGACGACGCTTCCGACTGGCTCGATAGCTACCCTCAACTCATCTGTTCTCTCAGGGATGCAGCTCCGATCAAAGTAGAACATTGTTAGTTTTTCGAGCCGTTCTGAAAGCCCGTCCAATCAACTATCATAAGAGTCAGTCATGTTGAAGCACACGACCCTACTACAACAGCCAATCCGGTAGTCGCCAGAGCAAGCTTCTCCTGCAGTATTACATTCATTCAAGTAGTCAGGTACATCAGTCATACAAGACGAGCTGGTAATAGCAGAGCAGTTGATCATGCCGGAATCCGTGTCACAGCCGCATCCGTCAGTCTTTCAGTTGTCCGAGTATGTTCAGTTCCTACAGCAGTGACATCATATCACTCACCCTGCTTAGCTAGTCTCGCTCGTGCTAATGAGTTGTTAACTTAGGCATGTCAATCTTGCCTAAGAAATCAGCAGTGCGAGCTCGATACGAACACGTTCTTGGATGCAAACAGTCGACTTAGCAGCTCTTCAGTCGTAATAGAGGGTTAGTGAGTTAGTGGATCGCGTATAAGGACATAGCAGATGGGTCTTCAGAAACGTGCCATTTGTAAAAGAGTTGCCTCGTTTCCATACGTACCAAGCACGAAGAAGACACGAATGTCGATAGCGAATGTCTGTGCGATGCCACCGCCGGAGCTGGCTACCTGAACAGACATATTCTCGTACCCAAGCGCTAGAGACCTTCGATACCTCTATGGCGTGGACCAAAAGTACTGATATCTACATATAGGCGTGGGCGAGCGGGACAAAGATGTGCGCTATGGCTCTGGAAAGACGGATTCGAATGAAGAGCTATGTGCTGGTGCAGGACAGGCACATACAGAGCTCTTGCCTGGCTGCTCGTCCCCTGGTCATTCCTAACTATTATAGCAAGAATGAAACAAAGCTGTAGAAATTTACTAGCACGAAACAGGCCCGATAACTGTCAGTTCGACTGTGACATCTTGGATATGCGAAAATTTCGCCCTATATCAGCAAGTAGCTCGACACTCTGTTTCAGAGTCATAGCTTTTTTTCTTTTCTTTTTTTTCTTTGTCATCTTTAGATGTACTTAAGGCACTACTAACACTTGAGGAGAGACATAGTTTGGAGTCGATAATTGAGTCGAGTTGAACCGTGGAACGAAACGTGCAAACACGAAAGGCTGCTTCTGTTTATACTTGAAAATTCTAAAATTCCTTTATTCAAAATTTCTACTACACTATCTGACCGAGTCCCGCAATCGTTGTCGGAAATAATATACAATGCTAGCTTAGACTCCGATATCTGTCGTTAATGAATGATGGAAGCGTGGGTGAACAAGGGATTCATGCGTACCTATTTTGAGAACGATGCGCGAATTGGGAGCCTCATGAGAGCGGCGTATATTTCCTACACTGAGTCGTAGCCTACAGCTTTCAACAATGGAATAAGACCCGTCTCCTCCACGATCGTTCGAACACATCCAATTCGGTTCCGAGGGGAAAAAACACGCTTAGTCTTCGCCACATCATCGCGAAAACATGTGACCTGAACAATGTGTAGATAAATAACGTGATTGGCGTACTTCAGGCCGAGGTAAACCGCCGAATAGACGCTGTCATAGGCCTATTCTCGTGAGAAGAATCGAATGAAGAGACAATTGCCTGTGGGATGACAAGGTCTTTGTAGGCCATTTCATACCAAAGAAGGGTCTGAAACCCCCACTCTGCCATGGCCTCTCGCAGGCCTGAAACAATGCAATATATGCCCTATGCGCATGCGCAAAGGATAGCGATATGCATGTGTGAGCGACTAACCTCCAGTCCTGCTGTGGCGATTCAGCGTAGGTAAAGGGAAGCTATTTAGGAAATTTTGGGGACAAATCGTCTCTTCTTCGGGCTGTGCGCCCTAGATGTCCAGAACATTCAAGATAAATGCTAAATCATTACCAAATGAAGGAGAGTAAACCCTTAATCACACCATATTCTATGTGAAGGCAACCCAAATAAGTCGATAGAGATGCATGAAAAAACCCATATTCGGTTTTTCTAGCTGCGTTTATTGACTCGATGTTGTCCTCTTGAGCTGTGTATCTCGTATACTTAGTTCATCGGCAGAGATCAACCCAGATCAGTCATGTTGTAGTTCTGCAATAGCTCTCTAGTTGTGGTCCTATTATCTGCCGAATTGAAGGACTGAACTCGGTGCTCATTATCAGTCTCAGTCACTGCAAAAATATCAGCCTTGTAGACCCTCCGGCTTCTTGTCGGTTATGGAGAATTCTCTTACTGACCTAGAGCATAAAGGCAATGTCAGATAGTAACGAAGCAATCAGAATACTCTATTTTGGTGACCCGTTCAAACAAAGAACTATCTTAGCGAGAAATGTATCGCGTTAGTCGTCTGACGAACAAATTAGAAGCTAAATATATATAGCTTCCTTAACGCAACCGGATATAGAAGTCGTTATTACTCTATCATATCTATAATCGACCCGGAAACAAAAATCGCTAGAGGTATATAGTCTAGTATATCGCTGAGCTAACACAGCTAGACAGGAACATACAATTATGTCCTACTCTCACCACAATGACAATATGATTTCTAAACATCTGTTGATTGGCATTGCTCGACTACCAGCCAGATATTCTTCTTCAAATTCCAAGGCTTAACTTAGCAGTGCAACTCAAGCCTGGACTCAGAGATTTCTATGTACGATGTTGACACGAAGCGAGACCAATGAAAGAAAGGGCCAATCCAAGACCTTCATAACCAAGTCTGAGCTGGACCTTTTCCCATAGCGCTCACCGCTTCTTGTCGAAAGCAAGTAGTGCCTTCATTGAATGCAAGTATGTATGTGATCCTATCTTTGCAGTCCCCGAGGTCTGTGCACTGGTCCCGGTGCAATGTTGAAAACATTGCGACTCTCCATGAGATTTGACCATCTTTCGGGCTGAATGGATAGGATCAGGCTAACGAGCAGCCAGTGTGGGTGTGTATAGCAAGTGCCACGTGCTTGCAATGAGGGACTGTAGGAGAGAATGGAGGAAGGAAGGATGGATGACCGGTAGGAGGGCCAGAGGCTAGGTGGTAGGAGTTTCCTACGAGATCTGTATTAGCGGGACTGCTTAGAATTCTGATCTAAACGAAGGAGTGGTGTCTCTGACTAGGCCTTCCAGCGGGATTAGACAGGGACTTGGCTATGGGGTCCAAAACTCTGACGTCTATTTCCATTCTTCTCTTCGTACAACTGTTTGTTACTCCCAGCTATGCCATGTCCCGATTCTTTCCCTGGTTGCATATACCTTCGCGTGTGGTCGTGGCAAACATGACGAGGGAGCCCCTGGCCCAAGAGCAGAAGCGTCTGAGTTAATGGGTGCTGAAGGAGGAGGTTGTCGCAGATTTGCAAGAGATAAGTCCTGTTGTGCCCATACTGCCAGGAAAGTAACGTCATTTCTAAGAAGGATGCTTGAGTGTTCACTATGATGATCCTGCTTTGATAACTCTTGTACTGCGCCTGTCTGCGTGCCCTTCTTTGCCTGTGGAGCACTAATAGCTTAGGTGCTCTGCTACAGAATGGCAGCAAGTTTTTGATCAGCTGGGGTCAGACACGATTCGTGGGTACCAGCACATTTAGGCTTGAATATCTGGACACAGGCTTTAGACGCTTCCTGCCAATGTGCCAAGGTCTCTGTGTCCGATTGCACCAGGAGCGGGGTGATAGCTCTAAGGTACCTCCACGACGCCACCGAACCAATGCAGGTCCCCGAGGCTTAGCTTGAAAATGGAGGATCTCTGTCTATTGAGCTACCTAGTTACATTCGAAACAAACGAGTATATCGCTCTGGACACTATCATCCACAGTATCCACAGCATCTACGGGGACTCCGTTATCAAATTTGGTCCGCTGCTGTCCTATATCTCTCGAGTCCCTCGCCGCCTTCGTCGACAGATGGAGCAACACCTAACCGCTCTTCACTACTCTCAAAAAAGTCCCGGCTGGAGCTACGGACCCTCTACATTCCATGTGTGTCAATAGAATCCCCAAACACATGCCCTTGAGCGGTGAAGCATTGCCTAGCTTCCGCACCTGCTCTTCACGAAGTTCACATGATCAGAACAAGGTTCTAAAATCACTTCGGCTATTGCTGCAAGATGTACGATCTAGTGGATCGACTAGCAGGGAAGGAATGCGAAGCAATGAATTCTCTGGGAGCTTTCCGTTCAATGAATGATCAAAGATCTTTGGTAATAGTTGCACAGCCGCATGACCCTATGCCACTGGCGAATTGGAGAGCTCTTCACTTGCAGAAGAGGAAGAATGAATGCTCAGCAGGCTGTTAAAGGACCTCTTCACTGCTCGTAAGGAGGGTGTCAACAACGCTAGTGGTTAGGACTCAGGCCTACGGCATCTTCCAGGCCGGTCAGATAGACTCACGTGTGAAGCAAAGGTACATCCTAAGAACTGTTCTTCACCGCTTCGCGAGGGGTGAAACAAAGGCTCGCTGTCATTCATTCGACCTTGCCTTGGTTTATACCGCATCCGGCGACGAGAAGACCTTTCTAAGCTCCCTCTGGACAAAGGGAATACGACCCACACTGTATCTCGCACTAGTGACCCTTGCAAGACCTGTAGTCACTGCTGTAAGTGATCTCGTGTTCAGTCGAGGGGGCTGGGGCATGAATAGCCGGTGAGTGACACAAGGTAATCTTAGCGAAGTTCACTGGATCCCTTAACTCACCCTTCCTCCTCGACCTCTATTTAACCCCCCAAGCTCCTCGAACTTCTTCTCTTCTACAACATCCACCCCTCCTTGATCTTCCAGCAGGAGGTACTCCAAAGGCTCCATCATCATCTTCCATGCTTCGACATGTGCACCTCTATGCCAGTAGGCTAGACATATCAAAGCAACGTACACAACACCATCGAGCATGGCGATAACAACATCGACCACAGTGAACTCTCGTCGTCGAGGCGAGACTGACACTTGCAGTGCATGATTACTTGGTACGTCGTTATGACAGTGAGAACAACATCAACCACAGCTAACTCATCTCTTCCAAGCAAGACAGACGCCTGCACCACATCCTTACTTGGCATCTCTTCAGCACAGCGAAGACAACATTGAACTCATGTCCTCCAAGCAAGACTGGCACCTGCAACACTTTCTTACCTCAAACATCTTCAACATTCCTTCTACACGCTCACCGTGGGCCACTGCCTTAAAGGCACAGAAGACGCACACCATGGCAGCAGACCAGGTCTTTAGATGGTAAAATCCTCCCTCTACCACCGGAAGTGTTTGCGGATATTCATTGTTTGTTGCTAACACATTCAAGGAGTCAGGACGCTCGTCGGTGGTGATTTTTGACCTCGCATGACGACGACATCAATCTTCCACCTGTGGAGCGAAAGAACCCCCGCTGCAACGACGATCATACAAAGCGATGCTCAATAATCGACGACCTTCGAGCTCAACTGCTTCGAGTCTCTTAGTTCGGTGGCATTTGAGATCTACAGGTTTGAGTTATGTAGCCGTGCTTGCTATTTGGAGACTGCTCAGGCTCCACAGTACCGAAGTCTTTAACAGTGCTTCCTCTCGGCGGCGTCCGAGCTCAACAGCTTCGACGTTAGTATTCATGCTCCACCCACTGTGAAGGCTAAGCGGCTTATAATTCAACACCACTAGTGCTCGTACTCTCAGTGAAGCAGACGATGAAGGTCTTACCACGTCGAACCTCAACACTCACCCTACTATACTCCAGCCTAACTTCCTCCCACAACAGCTTACCTTCGTCTCGCAACAGCCTGACTTGGTCTCGCAACAGCTCAACGTATCTTCGCAAAGTCTACCTCCCTCTCGCAACAGCCTACCTTCCTCCCCCAACAGCTTATCGTACCCTCGCAACAGCTCGCTCTCATCAAAGCTAGCCCATGGTTAGCCCTTTGAACTTACAGAGATTGGGAACAGCGTTATTCAACGACTAATGATGCCGAAGTGATTTAGCTTGAGCCGACGTTGAATCTCCAGTAACGGTGAGGAACATCGTGGTACCTTGGAATTCAAGTAAGTTCGAGTAACCCGGTCTTAACCAAGGTCGCTCGCTAACCTTGTCTATAGACACAAGCTCGAAGCATACCTCTCAAACAGCCGTGGACTGGAATAGCGGAAGTTCTTTCGATCCAAGTTGACAATCAACACCTGTCCCTCAAAGGCCCTTGGCTCGTTAGAGGATCGTTTGAAAAAGAGACGAGCATCATGCCAGTACAAAAACGGAAGGCGCCATCGCACCTTATTCCAAAGGTGCAACGGAGCTTGCAGCGTGTCTTGCTCCTCTAGTGTCATATCACATACCATAGGCACACAAGCACACCACATCCCATCAATCGATGGTAAGGTTGACACGAGGTGACGAGCTGCAACAACTGTGAGACAACTCTCTTTGTAAAGAGAGATGCCTATGTTGGTCTTAGGTGTATATAAAAAAATAACAAGACAGGGAGCTTGCCTCACTTTGGTAAGAACGCCAATCCTTGTCGTTCGATGCTAGAGATGCTAATACGAACTCATGCAGAGAGGTGTGCAGCTCGAGATCACCATGACCTCTCCCACCAAAGTGGACCCTCCTTCAGAGGCAGAAAGACCGGTGAGGCGCGAGCGTCTGCAGAAAAGTCAGATGGAGGCAATCGGCACCTCACTTCAATGTCAGAGGCCACTCCTGCCCACAAGCACAAGGACACCAAAGGCCTTGTGGGACTGACATACAGTCAACAGGTCAGAGTGGGCTGCTGGCACTCGAGAATCTTGAGGCCGACAAGCGTGCGAGACGTGAGCGACTGAAACTGATTCAGCTGGAGGCCTTAGGAATTCCTCGCTGGCAGCACTCAATGTACGAGTCTGTCTCCCCTTCTGAGATCAAGTCCACCGTACGTAAGTCAAAGCAGATCAGAATCTCGAGTGGAAAAGACCAGGAAAACGTGGCAGGTTGGCGATTACTGTGTCAGAGGTGAAGATAGCGGTCAACGGAGCCAAGGAGGATCCGGTCGATGAGAGCGACGGGTTCGAATTCGTCGACAACGAAGATGACTTCGAAGTCGTTGAGAAGGCACTGTAAGTGTTTGATGCACTCTTCTGATATCCAAACTTATTATCACCGCAGCGACTGCCAGCTACTGTAGGCGCTGTGGCCGAGATGATGCCCGATTTAGTGCTATCTCATCATGTCTTCGTCTAATCCCAAGGGACAGGCTAAGGATGGAGTCACTCACGCTTGTGCAGCACAATAGCCATCCTGAAGAGCTGAGGTGGCGCCTCCATAGCAAAGAAGGTACGAAGATTCGAGTCATGAATCTATATGTCATTTTTGAAAACTAACGAAATGAGGGTTGTTTTTCTCGACACTTTTCGTACCCAAAGCTCCAATTTCACTTACAGCATAGGCATCGCTGTACCTCCAACACCAAGCTCTTCTATACATTCTATCGCTCATGCAGGTGCATTCATGGGAGGACCTTGCGTCCTATATATATAAACACGACAACGAACAGCAGGCAGCGCCAGTCCACGTCCAACGACAGGACCTTCTCTGGAATGCTTCGCCAGAGAGCTGAAAAGGCCTGAAGCCAAAAAAGGCGTGGAAGACAACACGCCCGCGAGAGTTGTCGGATGTCTAACTCCGAAAGGACAGCCATTCTCGACTACACGCGGTGGGTCCATTGTTAGCCTCGAAGCCATCGCGCTGCAGGGTCTACCTCTAGATGTCTTGCTATTCACACGTGAAAGTCAGAGAAAATTGGCAGATCTTGCGAGGGATGCAACAGTGGTTGGATCACAATGTTTGGAAGGTAACGCCACTGCCCGTCGTGTGCCACATGGGCTGCTATACTGAACTCAAACAGACTTGAGCTTAATCCAGTGGCGAGAGATTACTCCACTGGCAAGTTACAGATTGCAGCAAAGTGGGCTTGCAACGGTTCCGGCGAGTACGTGGGAACACATGGGAAGCCTGTGCCAAGGAGTCGCTGTTGTGGTATGTGCGCACAATTCCCCGACACTTCGCCCTGCTGATCTGATTGAAACTGCTTTTGTGCGCTGTTGACTGACTTCTCTTGCACAGATCTGGCGCTGAGGGATCTGCTGAACCCTATCTCGGAAAGGAACTCTTTTATTGTACATAGGGTCCTGATAGATTTCGCCAAAACATTTGATCAACTAGTTTCTTGTTTCCTTGTCATGATGAAGCCGCTGTGTGTCAACAGACGTGCTAAGTTGACAAAGAATAAGTTAGCTGACTTGGCAGATACTTATCTGAGCACAACATGCACTTATCCGTCCTGAGCAATGACGTGAAAAGGCTCATGTTATATGCAAAGATTATCCGGTATATCCGATTCAGACAACTCTCATGAAGAATCTTCATGGCTAATTGAATGTCTAGTTCCTCCAACGAAATCGGAGTCCTACACTCCTCTTTTCGACCTCTTTCCTCGACTTCCTGCCAACAAGTACGTGGCACTAAAAATATATAGACTCGATTTCTGGTCCTTGAATAGGCGGTGGCCGTGAGAACGGTCAAAGGCTGGCTTTGACCCAGCTAGAAAGACCAACAAGAAGGGAGCTAGGCTTAAAGATATGTAGGTCCTGTCGGAGAACAACGCGACCTTTGATTGCAGATAAATGGAAGATAGCTAACCTGTGCCATCAGTCAAATTCTTGAGACACGTACCATGGACGAAGGCCCAGACTATAACAACCGGCTTGACCTCCAACAATAGTATTCACGCGGAGACTTACAAGATCTAAAATACTTATACACACTCCTCACCAGCGCAAGTAAAGCCGCAGTCAACAGACAGAATTCCGTCGCTTTCAATGCGGGCACAGACATTCTGTTCCGCAAGTGAAAGGAATAAGATCATTCAGAAGAAATATCAAGGAGTCATTTTCCGGGGAGGGAGCCTTCTAGTGCTGGGTAAGCTTCTGCCATCTTCTGCTCATCCACTGCAACTGACTGACTGATAAAGGCCTAAACACTGAAAGTCTCCGCGTGTTGATCGCGCACAATATATGCTATCACCTTCACACCTTAGGACAAGAATGTCTCTGTATGAGAAGGCATCATTATATCCTGACGGCATCCGAAAATAGTCAAGTAGGAGGCTGTGCTGCCCAGCAGAAATCATTTCGACAAGACAGGTTGAGACAACAAGACTCCTGTCTCAATAAAAATATATACACCTCCAAGCTGCCCTGAAGCCAGCCGAAACCGGCAGAGATGCAACGCAAATCCCTTCATTACCGCCATCATGAATTATACCATGAACGGAGTGGAGCTCATTCAAGTTGAAATGCGGACTGAGTGCACGCGTCGCGGCCTGACCCATGGCGGAGACAACGGGGACCTTTCACGTCGACTCCATCAGAGCGACACTCAGGGTCTCTTCCAGATTGACCCATGGCGGAGACAACGAGGAGCTGAAAACTCGACTGCTCCAGAGCGATACTCAGGGCGTCCTTCGAGTGGAGGAACAAGTGGAGAGAAGGGGAGCTTAACGATGGTCTTCCAATGCCGGAAGATCGTTTAGGGGTCCCACGGAGGAGTCAATACTTGGGACACTCGGTTCCAGGTTATATCTCGGGTCTTACAATACCTATATTCAACGATATAGGCATGAGAACAGTACGACGGAGGATGCGTGGACGCTTCGCTACTGGCGAGCTCCCCAGCATTCAAAATCCTAGCCAAGCAGCTCCGACCTATTCACCGAACGCGTGGACTCTTGAATACTGGCGCAACCTTCGAACTCTGACGTCCTAAGCAAGAAGCCCCGATCACTCTTGACGCGCAGAGTACCGGATCTCTATACCAGCAGATGGCCCTGGTGCATGTTCCTGAAATTCCAAGACGTAACCACAGTCTTGAACAGCTTCAGCGGTTCTTCGTTGAGTTATCAGTCGATGGGAAACCGGATCTCGAGACAGGGGAACTTGATGACCAATTTGGGGCACACTGGAACGCTTCTGGAGCACGATGGCTGGCTCGTGGTGGTCCACCTCACCCTCAGCATCCACAGCTGGAACCGCATCAGCAACAGCAGCAGCAGCAGCGATTGCAACTAGAATACGAATTTCATCCTTTTCTGCAACGCTTCTGGAGCACGATGACTCGCTCACGGTGATCCCTCTCACCCTCAGCATCCCCAGCTGTAACCACAACAGCAGCCACCGTATGACTCGCTCGTGGTGGCCGTACTCCACGTCGCTTTCAGCATCCACAGCAGAACTCACGACATCAATTGCAACAGCAGCAGCGACTGCAACTAGAATTCCAATATCACCCGCTTTGGGATACTATAGAGTGCAACCAGTCTTCCGGTTCAAGCCATCCCTCGCTTTGTTTAGCGCACCAACAGCAACTCCAACGGTGTGAAGAACCAGCATTTGCTGGACCCTAGACTTCTTCACGAGCAATCACTGTCTATCGTTCTGCCGCTAGTGCCTCACGGTATATATTCACCGAGAGCGGCTTCAAACCCTTCAAACCTATCTGATAGGGGTTTTGAGTCCATCTCAAAGGACAAATAACATTCGCTTCCCCACATCGATGACCGAGGAGAGTCTGTCCGCCAATTTCAGCTTCAATATCAATCAGTTCTCCAGTCAGAACATCAACAACTATCATAACCAATACAACCATTAACAACCCAGGCACTGCGATATTGTTGCATGCTAAAAATATATAAAATTCTTGTTCCTGGTGTCATTCGTGAGGGGACCGAGGCTCGGAGGATGAGAAAGAGCGTGGGCAGCTGGGTCCTTACGCAAGCTGTTACATAGTAAGGACTGTGGAGCCTGCGAGAAGTTCTTACTGCTGTCTCCCACTCTGGCCAGCAAACTTCGAGGCACTCCTCAACTCTGGCCAGCAACATGCTCAGCAACCATCCTCTCGTCTGTCGCGCCTCAGCCAAGAGATTCGCAATCCGTACGCATTGCTCCTCGGGGGCGAATTGTGGGCCGACTGGACCCTCATCCAGCTAGAGCGATCTTCTCGGCAGTCTTCCTCACGCATGTCGCACCCAAGCCAAGAGATTCGCAATCCGTACGTCCCCGGGGGCCGATTGTGGACCGACTGGACTCTCATCCAGCCAGAGCGTGTCTGGGATTCGATTGAGATACCGGGTCTGCGAAACGCCAATAGAGGCTTTGACTCCTTCTATAAGCCGGAGATTCAACGATATCAAGCAGGGCGCATATAACAGTATATAGTAGAGCGACGGAATACTTTTGAACTTTCACTCGTCTCCACTCTGCTGCCGGACGTGATGACCGTAGATTCCGTGTTGCGAGATTGCTGACCAGAGACCATTTCAAGCGATTCAGTTCACTACTAACCACCGTCTTGGGCTAGACGTTAACAGGCATCCATTATAGATATACATATTGCAGCTTCCTTCTGGTATGATCCGCTCGCATGAGACACTCTGATGCCTAGCTAACTTTTGAATGCAGTCGGTGATGGCCCAAGGTGTGTCACCATGAAGCTCCCATTCGGCTCTACCACAAGAATCCTCAAATAATCCGGGGCACTAGCACGAAGCGTTCTCGGTCTTCGACACAGCCGACTCAAAGAGTCGCCGTTCAAGCTTCGTGCCATTGGTAAGAGTCTCTTTGCGCGATAAAATCAGACTTATCCTCAAAGGATACTGTATCTCAAACCGCCGCTAACATGTACGAACCCAGTCGAGCAGGAGACGGAGGATCCTCGAGCATCAAAGAGTATTTAAGCTTGGGTTCCGGAATGTGTGGGGAGAGACGGCATCTATGGTGGCTCGAAATCATGAACAGGCGGACTGGACGGATCAGGCAACGCTCGATGTGAAAGTCCCGCCACCACCGCCAGCTAGCTCTCATGCAGATGCTTAAGAGTATGTGTCGTGACGGAGAACTCCTGCTTTCCCATCTTACCATACTCCTTTTCTAACACTGCTAGCGCAACAACATCATCTGCATTCTCTTCCACCGCCGCCAGCACGATCTCCTACTTTGGCAGCTCCTTCTCCGTCACTACCAAACGCTCTGCTAGCCACATCTTCCGACTCCCCAGAGGGGATCGTCAATACCATCACCACCCTAAGTGCCCAAGCTGGCTCTCATCTCAGTGAAGCCGAGCAAACGGACGGTTTCTATGAGAGCGCTATGGCTCTTCAGCAGATGCTGAACATGATCCTCGTTCCTATATAAATAGAGGGGTTACCCTCGAATCAACAGCAGCACGTCCTCCAAGGGGAGCTCGGGCGGGATTCTGTTCGTGAACGTCTTGTTCTGGTCACAAACGTGGATGTGACCTCGCTCATCCCCACCAACGAGCCGCCGATGCCAATGTACACAACCCTGCAGCGGAGATGCTGAGCCTGAACATGGACCTCTGCATCGCCTTCCAAGAGCTCGGAATGTGGGAGCTCATCGGACCGAGAGTGTCGCCTGGGTCCTTCTCTTTCGAGGCAGTACAGAACACACTGAGAAGGTACTGAAGGCTTGGGTGACTCGTCGGCAAGCTCTCGACTACGTGCGCATAGGCATGAGCTGGAAGTTGTGTGAGTGCCGGACTTGATTCGGAGAAGCTGGAACAGACAATGCTGGCCAACTTTCTCATTGCCTCTCTCAAGCAACGCGGAATCAACTGGCCACACTTGCATCGCACGCAGAAAACCCAGGCCGACACGGACGTCTGTGCTACACTCACTGACGCTCTCAATAGACTGGCAAGGGGGCCTATTCCGTTGTGGTCAGTGGCGGAGGGTATGACAATGTGGACAACGGTGATACGGATTGGGTGCTGCGGCACCCAAGGCGCTGAAGGATCTCCGTCAGCTGCAACAAACCTCATGCTCTTGCTCATGCTCAAAGCATATGAGACTCACCAGCCAATTCGTGTACTCAGATCTGCCTCACTGCCCGCCGCCAACCCATATCGTCCAGCGCGCGGTATCCGCTACGATGGACTCTACCGAGTCATCAACCATAAGTTTCTGGATGGGAAGACGGCTATGTACGGCTTCTCGGCATCTTGGCCAGTGATCAAAGGCGGCAGTGCTCGATGTACCTCGCTGTCAACCAGCCCCAATATTGAACGCTTTTGAATCTGTACTACCCGCTGGGCGTGGAATTCAAGAAAAATGCTCAAGCGACTGATCGTAGCTAACGAAAAATCACCTGCTTGGGACCTAGACTGGAAAGAACTTCAACGCAATCGAGCCGGATCCTGTTCTTGAGGGAACTGCTTGACGCGGAGGTCGACACGGACCTGAACAATGGCTTGCCATACCTCGGGTCCGCGTTCCGAAAGAGCATCACCTTGCTCAAATTGATATACCTCGCCGTCAACCAGCTGTCATATTGAAGGTCTCGACTGCAAAGCCATGGAAAGAGAATGCCACCATACCACCAACCGTACCTGCCGCCTTGAGAACACAGCCGAAAGATCACACCGGACCGAGAAACAGAGCTTAGAAAGCCTGGCTACAGAAACCCAGCTCAATACCGTGCCATAAAAATATATACTTCATCTTCGACCACGATGCTGCGGACAGTCTCGAATGATCTTTTGGCATCGAAGACCAAGTTTGCTCTGGGTGTACGAGACAGACGCAGTAAACACCAGACCTGCGTCTCTCCCAACACTTACCACATACAAGCAAACGCACACGACTCTCGCGTCAACCGCAATTCGAACACTGTCGGTTTCGTCCCACTCCGACTTCTGACCTGCATGACCATGTCAGTGGTCCTCAGCAGTGTCATCGCGGCAAGTGGACACGGAGAGGAAAGCCATCAGTCATTGTACCATAAGAATTTCTCGACACACTTTTCCAGGCTGCCTAGTCCCCACTGGGCAGATTATATAAAAAAACAAACTACCGCATAGCACGCAGCACGCGCACCGCAGTTGCCAGCCAGCAGGATTCCCATCACCTTGAGCTCACAGAGGCTTACGAGCCTCCAGTACCCAGCTCCGAATCCAAACACCGTGCCCGAATGGGCCAACGAAGAAGTCATAATCCTGGTTTATTTCAGATTCCGAGGGGTGCTGGGCCGGGTGTTCAAAGATATCATCCCACAAAAGGGCGGCGCACTGCGTGACAATCCTCAGCATAAGACTTGAGACCTCCGACTCACGAATCAGTGGCTCATTGACCGTATCATAAGCAGGGTCAAAGTCTTAGCCAGGGCAAGGCACGATGACGAAGGAAAGGCTCGGCTTTACGACGGCGAGCGGAAAGCGCTAACGGAGTTCAAAATGGACGAGCAGCGCAAAAGTGGAGGACGTAAGTCTTGCAAGAACTCATGAAATCTGCTGGCCTCGTGCTGAAGTTTACCGCAGATTCAGAATCTGGAACCGATCATGCCTCAGTTGGCCTGAATCGTCGAACTCCCTGCCACACCAGAAACCGAAACCGAGGTCGAGGCAAATCACGATCTGCCAGATGGGTCATGACCTATATAGCATGCCAATGGACGAGTCGGACGAGTAGTTGACTCAAGCATCTGCCGTGGAGAAGGACGATTTGAGGGGACAGTAGTTGCCTCAAGCATCATCCTCCGCGAGGACATTCGGGGTCGCCAAACACTCTATCTCCATCAATCCCCAACAACCTCATCACGTACCGAAAGACTCAAAAATATATAAATCTATATAGGTTTGTTCCTTCGAGCAAAAAAATCGGGACTACCGCAGCTAAACTTTGTTACGCAGGAAGAACGTGATCTATACTCCCGCCGGAGATCGCGTCTCGCATCCTCGAGAAGCTTCGAGAGTGGTATCACGCGAACGAGGCTCGCAAGGCCCGCATGAAGTAAGAGCCTTGTTCTCCAAAAAAACTGCCAGATCGCTGACAGCCTCGAAGGGCTATAGAGCAAGACATGACGGGACCTAGTCCCCCAACCTCTGCCTCCACCATCTCTTGAGCCTCTTGAGTTCTTCTCCTTCGTCAACGACCGAAAGAACTTATTCGGGACTTGCAGAGGGGATGGCTCGTTAGTACGCTCATCCGCCAATCTATATCTGGCGTTTGAGCGGCAATTTGAGACCGATGTCCTCTTTCCCATGGAGAGATTTCGATTGGAATGGAGCAACAGGTCGCACGGTGCGGAGGCCTACCAACGCGTCGTCCGTGGTACATCGCCTGCAAACTATCGAGACCCACCTACTGAGCTACACGTTGAGATCTACAACTGCTATCTCTTTGTGGGCAAGATATTCCCCTACCTGAGACAGCAGCCAGAGGCGATGTGGATCCGGACTCGGTTCTCCTCAACGCTATCGCGACCTCACATCCCAACGCATGATCGTAGGACAGAGAGGTTATCCGGTCATATGTTTTGATCTTCTGCTTGTCAATGGGGTCATCCTTACAGAAGCCGAATCTCTCATCTATCAAGGGAGAGAACCTTGGTCAACATTGTTCTTCCGCAGATGCCTTGATTCTGCGGGGAAAAGGCGCTGGTTAAAAGATTTTGAGCTTGAGATGTGCAGCTTGGATATGCTCTTCCATGCAGAAGCCCAACTCCTTATATATGATATACGAAGACAGTACAGTCGTGCTCTCAAAAAGACCTTGGTCAGGATGGTTGTTCGACAAATGCCCGCAGGTCAGATACTCCCTTACCTGGGGCAGCAGTCAGAGGAGGAACCGGACCCACACCTCCTCAACACCATCGCCACCCTACGGTCCCAATGCCATGTGGAAGAAAAGCAGAATCTTCCAGCTATATGCATTGGTCTTCTAGGAGTCCTCTCTCGGCCTGTTGCAGAATTTGCTCGCCTATCAGGAGTGTCGGATCAGAACACTTATCAGCAACTGTACAACATGGTCGGGTTTCTAAACTTACCTGCTGAGGTACGCAAGTATGTCTACAGAGACTGCTTCATTGTGGGAAAGATATTCCCTTACCTGGGGCAGCAGTCAGCAGACGTCAACACCAGGACGATCTCACTGTCCCAAAGCACAATCGAAGAGTAGAAAAGTTATCCAGCTCTATGGATTGGTCTTCTGCTTGTCAACAAGGCCATCCATGGAGAAGCCGAAGTTCTCATGTATCAAGGGAATACGATCGTGCTATCTTGGTCAGCATTGTTCTTCCGCAGATGCCTGCAGACAGGAGAACCGGAACCGGCCCCGCTGTCCAACCAAGGCTGGATACTGCTCCACGGATCCGCTATTTTTGGTGAAAACTCTCTTTACATATCTCCACGTTCCCCGAGAACCATGGTAGCGTTTCAGCTTGCCAATTTCCTACAAGCACGGCAGAAATGCTTAAGGCCATGGAGAGCCACCCAATCCCCAGATCAGTGAAGGATCTCTTGATGGAAAGTGAGACGAAGGTCACCACTTGGGGCCAGGTGAACGAGCAGCTGCAGGGAGAACATCGCCACATGAAGAAAGAGCAGAGCGACAAGAGCCTCATTACGTCGCTCGAGAACGTTACCGTTGTACGCCAAAAGCTTCGTAAGCATTACGAAGCAACCACAGCACTAAGGGCAATGATGAAGTAAGGGCGCCTTTCCCTCAACCTGCTTTCTTAGAGACGGCAGATCGCTGATAGTGGTAAAGCGCGGAGGGTGACTCCTTTACAGCATTGAATTCTTTAATTTAAAGCTTCAACCCGTTCCAAGAAAATCATCCGGGACATAAGCGACGGGGGTCTCGATATTCTACAGGGAGGTGGAGTCGTGGAATGTTGCTCATGTCGGGCTATGGAGAGTTGGGGCCGCGGCCGGCTCTGGGGAAGGGAAAGTCCATTCTCGACGGAAGCCTCACTGGCTGAAGGCGAGTAATTCAGCCAACTGCAAAGACGCCAGCGGAGAAAGAAGATATCCAATGGTGATTTCTCGACGAGGGTGAGGTGATGACTGCTACATAGTGAGTAAAGCATCTTCATTTCATCGTGGGAGATGGAACACAGCTAATTTATCCTCAGGTTGCAAAGGCCTCTTTCATACCTTTTATAGGAAAAAATTCCACTTCTCGACTTCGACACTCAACGCTTTCTCCACTACTATTCTTTCTCAAATTTCACCGCATGTATGCAAAATCAGAACCGTTGAAATTTTCCTGTTTATCAGCGGCGAGACATAAGAGAAGGGATCAAGGAACCAGTCATGTCAAGTGAGGCCGATAATCCGGTCTATGAATTGAATACTCTTGTATATATGCCAGCCTAAATAGTGTATCATGAAGTTGCAGGCCGTCTCTGCAAAATCTTCGGAGCATCTGGTCCAATAAAGATGCTCGAATGCTGTATCTGTGTGACTAGTGGAAAACATCGATAGCCAGCACCTAGCCCTAACAACGACACGGACAACGGCGGATCTGATCCTATTTGAATCCAATAACGGGGGCAGCAATAGGCCTAGAATGATGGCGAATATGGTATCTGGCTGTGGATGTGGAGATGAATGAGTCAGTTGCAAAGCTCTTCCAACTAGCGAAGGATCAAAGTATTCTCGATTGTTACCTCGGCTGGGCTATCAGCAAACGAGAAAGTAGAGTGTATATCCAGACGCGATCGTAAGTGCGATCCATTCTCCTTGCTGCTAGAGATAGCAAGTAGATCATGCGCTGATCATCATGATAGGAGCCAGAGAGATCCAGCGGAGCTGACATGAGGAACCTGACGCCCAACCAAGACTACACCGATCAAGATGCCGCGTTGACAGCCGGGAACTCATGATACCACCGAGGCAGCCGAGGGTCAGGACTACCCAAGCACCAAGTGGTTATCTATGCTGGCCCTGTGTGGTACCTTCGCCCTCTTTCTTGGTCTTTTCGCTCCGCCCTATACAACCTTCTCAGAGACTATATCACCAATCATGCTCGCACCTCGACCGGATCTTCAAATGTATGTTATTCCTCGCCGCAATGTACCAGCAGACAGAGGCCGAGAAAGGGAGTTAGGTCGCCGGACAGAAGCGCAGGGCAGAGGAAGAAGGCGAGGGGAGATGACAGTGAGGGCGGAGGTCATCGAGGATTCTGGGTTCCGTGATGCAATTTTGTCCCTTGTATTTGAGATTCTGGTGTTTCTTCTATACTGACTTAGTATGTGCGTTAGCATGCAATGTAACGGTGCTCCAGTCCAGCATCGTGCTTGTGTAATCGTGACAGTTACTCAGAGGCAGAACTTGTGTAGCTCCCAGGCAAGTCCAGATAAAGGCTCATCATGGACAAAAGCAGCTCTTAGTATCATCTCGATGACAGCGTGAGAGTATAATAATATGCAATGTCAAAGCGAATGCTGGTGTAGGTGATGGTGGTTGCGTGACAACCTTCACTGATTGTAAAACGCGCCAAGACACTTCAGCCCTACAGTAAATCTCCTCGCTCTTGAGGGAAGGTACTCCTCTTGGCAAGTACCAGGCCCAAGATCAACGCATTGTGCGGCAACATGATAAGCTACTTATCGTTTGATAGACTAGGCCTGCATCCAGTGACCCGGAGTTGAAGACAGACGAGGACTAATTCACTTAGTGCGACTTGTGGGATGGTACTCACGGACTTAGAGAATAATTTACTCATTCCTGGTGAATAGCAAGACAGCTGACTTCTCAAGGACGCTGATGCGTAAGCTGTTCGACTACAGATCGGACCCACTGGACTCGAAGATCCAATGGCCAGCAGATTTGGCGTCATTCAAGACAGCTCCAATCTCAGAGCCTGTGACTTTTGTTGACCATGATTTGATGAAGGCAGTACAAGCTTACCTAAGTTCACTTAGAAACGTGATGAATTACTACGTGTATACTTTCAGAACGTCCCATTTCCTAAACCAGTAGACTACCGCCTATCAAACTTTGAAAGGGGTGCCATTATGACTTTCTAAAAGGTACTATTGCTACGCGGCTACTATCGACCAACAGAGAGCTAATCTTGTGTTTAGAGCTCGCTACTCTTATATTACCAGCAGAGATTAAATAGCTGGGTAACAGTATTTACACTGAGAATGAAATAAGGATAGATATCTCAGAGCTATCTCTACTTGCTCTCAATGCTCATGTCAAACCGGTCCCATTCCTCGTCGCTTCGACCTCGATTCCCTCTATCTGAGTCAGAGATGGTCAGCGATTTTTCTCATTGTAGCAATGGAATTTTGAGGTACAGGGCTCGTCTTTGTTTGCCAGAGACGAAATTCGTCACTTGAAATGCACATCTTCATCGTTAGATGTGATTGAGACTGATATCTATCTCTTCAGCGTCAACTGTGCAACGGGGCCTACAGAAAACGAGGCTGACAAAACAAATTATTAATTTTGGTATTTTACGCCGCTGGTTGACTTGCCAATTATCAATGAGCTCGTTGGGGTGCTCCAGTAAAATCTGCGGGCAGTGGTATCGATTAGCCCCCTTGCACTTCCTGCACCCCGAATATGCTAACCACATGAAGTCTACTAGTGCCGACCTCATTATGCTCTCTACGGTACGATTCCTAGAGGGTCAACCAACTTTATAATTCAGTAGCGTTACCGGCAAATTGAAAAGCAACGACCTGTCCTTGTCCCCTTCGAGCATTACCTTGATTGTCCAAAGCCATATCAATCGAAGAAATGCGCACCCATTTTCTTGAACCTTACCTCTCTGACACCACCTACGATGAACGCCGGCCTACTTCACTATCCCTAAGGGGTGCGGATTGAAAGGGTGGGGGACCGAGGTTAGACCGCCGTTTATTCTTCTCCATGTTGAGAGGGGGGACTATATGTGGGAGGACACTATGCTGATGGCGATTAAGTGGCAGATAGCAAGCGGAGACGTAGCAGTCAAAAAATAAAGGTTTTGGGGGGGTGGGAGGGTTCTGGAGTCCAGCATTGGGCTTTTAAATTTCTTGCTAGAGGATATAAGGAGTGTGAAAGGAATCTTTGGCGCCAACTGAGGAGTTGAAAAAGATAAAGGATGAGGAGAAGAGGGCAGAAGGATGTAGGTGAGGTGGTATGTTATCTTTTTGGTTTCCATCATGTCATTCTATCATATGCTACAGTAGGTCAGTGTTCATTCAGGCAAGCTCTCCATAGTGAGAAATCGGCTTTCTGAGAGGAGCCAATCTGTACTCCTAATCATGTTCACCTTTGAGGACATCCTCAACATCAATATCATTCATTGCCAAGTGCTTTGTATGCCTTACGGGTGACATTCACAGCGAGTATATTGATTTCAAGCAGACAACCGTGACTATCTTAAGCACTAGAAGAGTTGTGGGTGTAATGAATTGTCTTACAATGTTAGTGATTTTCCGTTTGCGTTTGTCTCCTATTCTCCGCGGCTATACTTGCCTATATTCCTCCGCCTTGCCGTAGGGCGTAGCGTTAGATTCTTGTCGCATCTTTCCAAACAACCTTGCCCGAAGGTCTCACTTCCCTTCCCACTCACCAAACCTCGATTTGCGAAGTACATTTTCTTGGCTATGATCTAGCTAAGGGCGTTCATTTCTGCGAATATCTTTCCCCGAGGTACGCGTTGCCAGCCACTCTAAGCTGCTCAAGGGCCAAAGTGCGAAGAGACTCGGATCGAGGCATAGACAAAGTGAGCGCTCCTCAGTGTCTTCTACCCCTCGTATTGATATTTTCGTAGTCGTCTCAAGCACGGCATACATGTTGCTACCCTAGGACTCGCCTGTCATACGTCGGTGGCTTTTCACTGGTTGCGTTCTCCGCCACTGATCGATGGGCAGATCACATTGCTCGCTATCCACACTCTCCTTTTAAGACCTCAATCAAAAGGCTAGATATCGGCATACGAAAATTGTCTCTTAGCCAGCCTTTACACCTTCCCTATGGCGTCCTCTCAGGCTGCCCAGTAAGTGCCAGCAACCTTTAACGATGTTCAACCGCACTCCTCGGTAGCACTCCTAAGACCTCTCGTTTCATACGTGACTTTTGGGAGAATCCTGCGAGACAACTGTGTATCTATTTATGCCATCGATCGCTCTATATAGTCGTGGCTCAAGTAAATTTGCTAATATGTCATTGATCCACAGTCTCTATGGCGCCGGCCAATTCATGAACCCAGGACCTGCACCGCGCCCTCCTACTGATCGTGCTCGCTTGAACCTGATGCCTTCCACAGTCGGAGTTCCTGGGAACATGTCTCAGCTGAGCCTACATTCACAATCTCCGGCGGGACGTTCCATGAGCGATCTCACCAATAAGTCCTCCTTTTCGCGCTCTACAACCCCCATGAACAACGAAGGAATAGGAGGTGTAGCTATACTTAAGGAAGGGCCTGCTCGCTGCAAAGATGGCTTGTTTTGGAAGCCGAGATATCTCGTTCTGCGGGCGTTCCAGCTCGATTTCCAGAAAGGTCAGGATGGCAAGGTCAGCACAAGCATCCAGCTGAAAGATGTCACCAATGTGTCTCGCAGCGAAAACACTCGTTTGTCTTTCGAAATCACGAGAGTCGCCAATGCTGGGATCAGTCCAGGTGCAAGTCCTGCGGCCATCCGTGAACTACCCCAGAAGACGATCATTTGCCAGCTCGAGACTGACGATGAGATCTATGAGTGGATCGACGCCATCTACAATCGTTGCCCGGGTATGGGTGGTGTTAGCAACCCGACGAATTTCTCACATCGCGTCCATGTTGGCTTTGATCCTGTCAACGGTTCATTTGTGGGGCTGCCAACAGAATGGGAGCGTTTACTTACCGCTTCGGCCATCACGAAGGAAGACTACAAAAAGCACCCTCAAGCGGTCATTGAGGTTCTCGAATTCTACTCCGATATTACGAAGCGCCAGGAGAATCCGGATGCTTATCCCAGCCTGACACCTACGCCACCTACAACCACGAAACAGAATATGCAGCTCGGCCATGGTGGAGGAGGAACTGCCATTGCACCACCAAGACCGCCACCGCCGAGCGGATCAAATCCAATGGGAGCGTACGGGCAACTGCAGCGTCCACCACAAGAAACCTCGCCTAACTCGCGAACCGGTACACCAACTTCACAACGAAACTTCTCCGGCAATGAGCGACCCTTCGAACAGAACAACAAGATGGGTATGGATCAGGAAATGCGTCGCGTTATGGAGGAAGAAGCTCGCAAGGTCAAGGCAGCCAAAGAGCAGCGTGAGCGCGAGCAGCGCGCAAAGGCTGATGCGGAGCGTCGTGATCAAGAAGCCTACAATTCAGCAATACCCAAGACACGTACGCCAATGGCAAAGCAGGAGATTGGCGGATATGGCGGTGGACCAAGCGACTCTCCAGAAACTCGATACAACCCTACAAGAAGTCCACCTTCCGCGCCAGGTGCCGACCGTACTCGCCAGCAGCCACAAGGCTCGTTAAGAGGGCCTACCGCTCTGCGTCAAGCTCCTCAGGCACCCAATGGCGTCAATGGCAATGCTCAATCAGTACCCCGAGCTCCTTTTGCCCAGAAGCCATCTTCGCCACATTCCCAATCTCTTCCCAATCAACATCCCTCCCTCCGCACGCAATCCAAGCCAGAGCAGCAGCGCCAACCATCTCCTGGTGCACGCGCTCAGATGAATGGCAACGATCGTAATCAGCCTGCAGCAAATTACGCACGCACAAACGGTGCCCAACCAAATAACGCTCCTCGAGCACAACCGCCAACTCGTCTTCCCGGAGCAGTTCAACCTGTAGAACCTCTCAATGTCAAGCAGCCAATGGGAGCATCAGGCCCAGACGCATCAGAGCCCCACAAACAAGCCGAGATGGCGCTGACTGGTAAACCTCCGGCTGCTGGTCACAAAAAGGAGGTGCGCATGTCGAGCATGACTGAAAGCCAGGTCATGGAGAAGTTGAAGCAGGTGGTGTCAAAGGACGACCCTCAGCTATCGTATAGCAAGCAGAAGAAAATCGGTCAAGGTGCTTCTGGATCTGTCTACGTTGCTAAGATTCAAGAAAACGCTATTTCTCCTGTTGCCAAGCGTCTGTACAAAACTATGGGAAGCAAGTCGCAGGTTGCCATCAAGCAGATGGATCTTCGTAACCAGCCACGGAAGGAATTGATTGTCAACGAGATCATTGTCATGAAGGAGAGTTCGCATCCCAATATTGTCAACTTCTTAGATTCATTCCTGCAAGAGGGCAACAACGAGCTGTGGGTAGTGATGGAGTTTATGGAAGGTGGTGCATTGACCGACGTGATTGAGAACAACCCTCATATCACAGAGGCACAGATCTCTACCATCTGCAACGAGGTATGCTGCCTGCCATCACAGTAACACCTGAACGATGTCTAACCTTCTGGAAGACTTGCAAGGGCCTTGCCCATCCCCACAGCCAGAACATTATTCATCGAGATATCAAGTCCGATAACGTCCTTCTCGATGCCCGCGGGAATGTCAAGATTAGTGGGTTTCCTGGTACTCCTTTCTCACTACTCCATACTAACAATTGCTCTCAGCCGATTTTGGATTTTGCGCCAAGCTCACAGATCAAAAATCCAAGCGCGCTACGATGGTCGGGACTCCTTATTGGATGGCCCCCGAAGTCGTTAAGCAAAGGGAATATGGCAGCAAAGTCGACATGTGGTCTCTTGGGATTATGGCCATTGAGATGATCGAGTCAGAACCCCCTTACCTCAACGAAGAGCCGCTCAAGGCCCTTTTCCTAATCGCCACCAATGGCACGCCTACTCTCAAAAATCCCGACAAGCTCAGTCGCGAGCTCAAGGTTTTCTTGAGCCAGTGTCTGACCGTCGAGGTTAAGAATCGCGCCACTGCTCAAGAGATTCTGGACGGCGACTTCCTCAAACGCGGAGGATGCAGCCTGGCGAGCTTGGTTGACATGCTGAAATTTCGGACCGCTTCCAAGCATTGAGGCTAATGTTATGACCGAACCAAGCTATCGCGGCATGTATCATGCCTTTCAATGACTCGTTTGCCACGACGAATTTTAGACCGGAGTCGGTGGCGCTTCTTGACATCAACCCATCGCAGTGCATCACTACGGTGCTGTTCACACTTTACATTTACTAAAAACGGCGAATGGGATACACACAATGATACCTGGGCATCGGGAGGCTTTTTACTACGCACTCCAAGTTCGAGACCTCCCTCATGCTCGCGCAATGCGATCAGGAGGATTTTTTGTTGCGTGCATATCACGTCTGGATGGATTGAGAGGACGGAAATGATCAGCAGCTCAGGTTACAGCACCTCTTTTTTCAATATTAGCAGTTGAGTCACATAGTTTGCGTGATGATAGGTCCACGTAGAGCATCTAGACTACTCAAGAAGACTGGTTCTCAAGCCACTAAAACTCGAGCTGCGTGCTGTGTCCTGTCTGTTTCCTTATCCTCATTACACAGGCAATTGAGTCTAATCATTGCTGCCCGTTTGCTGCAATATCAAGAAAAGAATAAAGCGAAGAGGTTTCTCCGGACGCTGGGTCTTATCTTGTCACGCAGCTGCGCAAATCCGTCAGATATCAGCCTTGCTCGTTTCGTCAGCTGGACGCTAGGGCGGACGGAAATTCACGGGTTAGGTGAGACAACTCACTCACTTAACTCTGCGACTTCACGGCTTGTATATTGAGTCTGCCGTGTGCGGAGGAGCAGCGATGGCGATGACTCGGTTTCGACTGCGCATATGGGGACAGGACTTTTTTGAATCAGAGGCGCTGGGGTGGTAATGGATGGATTGGTAGGTTGGGAATGTTGCAAGGCGGAGGAGGGGGCCTGTTGGGGAGGGTATCAGCGTACGTAGCTTCAATGGGAGAGTTGAGTTGGTGGATGCTTGCCTTCCGTAATGGAGACGATCCGTGTCCTCTTTCAACCGTTTTCCCCAAAGGGGTAATTAAATTTCAATAACCCGTTCAAACCCCCAACCCACCCTTCGTCACCACTCGCTCCCTCTTTGCTACTGCCTCTCATCACACACGGTACACCTCCCATCCAGCCCTCGCCCTTCTCTCCAAGTTCCCCTTTCCTCCCAACACCTTCCCCCCATACTCTCAACCCCATGCCAGATCCGACACCCTTTTTCTGGTCCACTCCGTCGATACTGACGCCTACGCCTTCCTTTCCCCTACCGCTGACTGTGACTTCAACGACTGCCTCTGCTGGCAGTACTAATGGTCGGAAACTGAGACTGCGCGCACATATCGGCGTTATCACTATGCCCTTGACTAAGGGATGCACGATACTCCCGCCAGCACTTAGCGAATACGCGGTCGATCCTGTGGGCGTGCTGATGATGAGGCCATCGGCGGAGGTAGACGTTAAAATGCGGCCGGATATGGAAATGGTCAGGTGCGTTAGGTGCGGTGAGGCTCCGCGGTGGAGGATGACTTCGTTGAGGGCGTGGAGGGCAGGAGGTGTTATTACTTCTCTGTCTGGGGAAGCTACAGCGACGCGGAGACGGTTGCGGAGGAGAACCCGGGCTGCGCGGCCTGGGCCCAAAGAGGCCCCTATGTTTGGTGGCCAGCCTTCTTTCGATGGGATTGTGATTGGATGGGTAGCTTTCTGGGAATTGGGGGTTGCGGATACGGTCTGTTCGGGAGAGAGTATGGAGTGTCGCGAAGAGGGCGCTCCGGACATGTAGAGCTCCCTGAAAGCTTTCTTATGCTCTGGGAACTTCCATTCGTTGAGGAAACCAAGAGTGCCCATGCTGAAGGACAGTATAGGAGGGACGGTGGGCGTGGTAGCGAAAAGGGCGGATGCACGAAGGATCGTGCCATCGCCGCCGAAGGTTGCGGTTAAGTCGGCCTTTTGTGTAAGCAGGGAAGACAGGCATACGCCGTTCGAAGTAGTGGTGGTTTCTCGTGGCGTCGTGTAGAGAGGGAACGGAAGGAGGGTGTGGAGCTCGTATGCCGGTGCAGGCTCAAGAATGAAGGATATAGATGGGTACGTTGTGTGAACGTGTCTGCTCAGGGGGTCAGCGTCCGAGCCTTGAGTGGAAAGGCGAGCATGCTGAGCGTACTTGGCGAATTCCAGGACAGCTTGTGTAGTCTCGGGCGTATTTTCTTTCTTCACCAGCAATATATTCCTCGGTGGGGAAGGCCATCGGAGAGAAAGGAGGTCATTTCCCTTTGTCTCTGCGAGTGTGAGTACTAAAATCACATGTCTCTGCTTGTAGCTTGACTAACCGTGATAGCCAGGATGTATGCGCTCTGGAAGCTCCAGGAGGTGCTTGATCTCGCGCCTTCGTGGGGTGCTGGAGAATTGCCTTTGGCAAATGAAGGCGCACAATTTCCGTCGAGGAACCTTCATGTTGATTCAGGACATGAAAAGCAATGCGACTGAGAGGAAACAAGTCGTTGACAAGATGTTGGAGCTTGCTGTGAGTGTGACAAGAGGGACGCACGCATACCCTAGCCTTGACGTTCAGCCCTATCATCACATCTCCTCTCTAGGCCTGTGTTTGAGAAATGACGATGCGCACTGATTCCCAAAAACTCCTTACAGCCCATCCGTCTCTACCATTGCTGAGAAGCCGCATAGCTCCAGCAATCGGAGCTTAAATGCATTGTTTCAGAGCTGGCCTTCCTCCCTTAAGCCTTCCTTCTCTAAAATATGGAGCTACCTCCGACTATAAGTGATCATACCAGTCACGCGTTGAATAAGGCTCCAAACATACACGTTGATTCTTTGCACGTCTCCTCCCTTTCATAAACACATCTACTACAGTTTGTCACGTTTGTGTCCACCGACTTGTGCAGCACTGAGAACATCGCAAAAAGAAACAAGAGCACCATGAGCCAAGCAATCCCAGAACCCATACCTGACCTTGGCGCCGGAAGCGCAGGCAAGGCAGCAGAACCTCATCCAGGAGGTCGAATCAAGCATGGAAGCTCTGTTCAGCTTCTCCGTCTTGCGGCCTTCACATCGTGGCTCAATACTTGTATTTTCACCATACATATCACCCAGATCCTTGGCTGGCCTCTCTACCTCGTAGACAAGGACTACTACTACGCTTACATGGCTCTTACCAAGCAATCATTTGGACTAGTCGCCACCACAACAACTGCGTGGTTCAGTCCTACGGTCATAAGGGTCAGTGGGGACCGGAGCGTCCGGGGCCAGCTGCTGCAGACAAAAGATGGACGACTCGAGACTCGCTTCCCGGAACGATTGGTCATGATTGCGAATCACCAAATATACACTGAGTGGCTGTATCTTTGGTGGGTAGCATATACGAGCAATATGCATGGTCACGTCTACATCATCCTCAAAGAGTCCTTGAAATACATTCCCTTCATCGGCCCTGGAATGATGTTCTACGGCTTCATCTTCATGGCGCGTAATTGGGCTAAGGATAAGACACGGATACATCACCGATTACAGAAGCTCGTCAAGGGGCGCCATGGTGGTCCGATGTCAGGAGTGTCCGGGATGGAATCTCTTGACCCGATGTGGTTGATAATCTTTCCCGAAGGAACCAATCTCTCGGCGAATACTACGAGACAAAGTCAGAAATGGGCCGATACCCAAGGAATTAAGAACCTGGAACATCAATTATTACCTAGGAGCACAGGCTTGCTGTATTGCTTGCAGGAGCTAAAGAGTACAGTTGATTGGGTGTATGATTGTACCTTGGCATATGAGGGCATACCGTGAGTTGTTTCTCCTTCTTCTTGTCGTAGAAATTGACACTCTGCCAGCCGCGGAAGCTTCGGCCAAGATATATTCACACTCCGCTCGACTTACTTCCAAGGACGGCCGCCAAAGTCTGTTAACATGTACTGGAGGCGAATTGCTGTTTCCTCAATTCCTGTGGATGATTCCCAGGAGTTTGACCTATGGCTCAGGAATCAATGGCAGGAGAAAGAAAATCTGCTAGAGTATTTCGCCCAAAATGGTCGCTTTCCTGCAGATGATGGTCATGACTCAGAAGGAGAGCCTGCCATTAACGGCAACTCCGGCGCCCAGGTCCTGAAAGGGGCAGGATTTATTGAAACCGAAGTAAAATTGGCGCACTGGTATGAGGTCGGACAGATCTTCGTAGTGCTGGCTGCTTTTGCTCTTGTGTTCAACGTTCTGGCGAAGGCTTGGAATCTGGTTCTTTATGGTAGTCTAGCCGGTCATGGATGAGAGGAGGTGTTAGCAGCTCGGCCGCAGCAGTCTCTAATTGAATTGCGTTCTAGGACATTTGAAAGAGACGGAATTCATGAGGATCGAGCGCGATGTGTCTCAACTCTTGTCATCTATTTTCTTGGCGATGATGACTCGCTCGAGCATTGAACCTGCGGCGTTACTTCGGAGCGCACTAACTTCATGTGCATTAGCGAAATCCCCACGGATCTATGTTCACCCGTCTCATGGAACCTTTCGCAACACTTTCGCCCTTGCTTTGTGCTCAGTATCACTTGTTTTAGGGCTTTTCCAGATCCTGCGCTTGCAGAACTCTCATCTTAATCGCCGGTGTCTAGGAAATCTATTGTGGAGCTACGCCATTCTCTACATGCGTGAGTTCGAACAATCTTGATCGGACATCGCCCCAGGACGGCTGGTCCTCCTAACTCTCACCTCACTTGCGCTTCGCCAACACATTATGGCACCCTTCTTGAATGGGTACGGCAATAGCGGAAATCGACATCTACCAACAGAGCCTGTCACGACCGATGTCCGCTTCTCCGACATACCTTCCGCACTCGATATACAAGTCTCAGGCGGCGATGCCGAGGAAGCCGTCGAGATCAGTCTGGAGGATTTGCTTGACGATCCAACAGAGCTATGCACACTTCTTGAGAACGAAAATGCGGAGAAGCGAGTTTGGATGATCATTGCTCTGGCATACGCAAGGCAAGGGAAGATCGATCTCGCAATCGACATCTTACACAAAGGCTTGAATTCGCTATCAAGGGGAAGTCCAAAGGAGAAGTTGGCTCCCCTCAGTCTGCTTTGCTGGATGTTCTTGGGCAAAAGTCGGCAAGCGCCGAGAGTGTTACCAGACGGGCAAGCGGCATCAGAGATGAAGACGAAGGATCTCTGGCTTCAGTCTGCCACCGCTATTATGAATGATGCTTCACGAATCAATCCGGCTTTTCCCCCACTCTATCTCGCACGCGGTGTCCTCTACCTCCTTCGCGCCTCCTTGCAACCTCCTTCGAAGCCTGTTGCGCCTGGCTCGATGGATCACTCAGAGCGAATGGAATCGCTGAGGCAAGCGCTCAAGTGCTTTGAAGATGCGGCGCGAGTGTCACAAGGAAGAAATATGATGGCGGTCTTGGGCACAGCAAGAGCACAATTTTCGATGGGACGATACGCTGAAGCTCTGAAGGGCTACCAGGAGGTCCTGTCAAAAATGCCACATCTTCATGATCCGGATCCTCGGATTGGTGTTGGGTGCTGCCTTTGGCAGTTGGGATATCGGGAACATGCACGGGAGGCATGGGAGAGAGCATTAGAGATCAATCCCAACTCGAAGATTGCAACGCTCCTGGTCGGTCTCTATTATCTCAATGACAGCTCAAACTACGCCACGAAAGATCCTGCTTTTGCCCCGATCTACAAGAAAGCCATGACCGAATACACTCAGAGAGCTTTCAAGCTAGATAAAGAACTGCCCCTCACATGTGCGACCTTTGGTGGCTACTTCTTGCTTAGACGAGCATGGCCTACTGTCGAGACACTGGCGCGAAAAGCTATCGAGCTGACTGATGTCAATGCCATTGCTAGCGACGGTTGGTACCTTCTTGCGCGGAAAGAGCACTCACAAGAAAATCCAGATTACTCGAAAGTCAACGACTTTTACGGTAAAGCTGATGCCGCAAGAGGAGGCGGTGACAAGAGCTATGTACCAGCGAGGTTTGGGCTTGCCCAGATACAGGTATTACAGCAGGACATGGATAAGGCAAAGTTTCGGTTAGAGAAGGTGATACAGACTTCGAAGAGCACCGAAGCAATGATGCTGCTCGGAGCCTTGTATGCTGAGGATGTTTTTGCAAATCAAGTGACAACCGGTGTGAAGGAAGACAAATCTGCGGAGGCCAGAAAGGCAGTTGCCTTGCTTGAAGCTGTGCGCATCGCCTGGAAAGATCCCTCAAAGAAGCTATATCCTGACCTATCCGTACTCGTCTATCTCGCTCGCTTATACGAAGTCGACCAGCCAGACAAGGCCATGCAATGCTTACAGCAAGTTGAGAAACTGAGTATTGAGGATCTATTGGACAAGAAGGACATGCCCAAGGATGCAGAAGTAGATGAGGCCACAATGACAAAGCTTCGCGAGGAACTGCCTCCGCAATTGCTTAACAACCTTGGATGTTTCCAGTACCAGAGCGAGAAGTATGACTTGGCCAGGGACCTTTTCCAGACGGCATTAAACTCTCTTGTCAAGTTTGGAGAAAAAGATGAGACCATTGACACAGATGCCCTAGTCACCACCATTAGTTACAACCTGGCTCGGACATACGAAGCCGCTGGCTTACTTGACGACGCCAAACAGGTATACGAGGGCCTGTTGGCACGTCATCAAGACTACACCGATGCTCGAACGCGCCTCGCGTACATCGAGCTGCGCCTGAATCCAACAGAGGATGGGCCAAAGGCCATATCTGAGCTAAATGAGACGGATGGCTCAGATCTCGAAGTACGAGCGCTTCTGGGGTGGTATCTCAGCAGATCGAAGAAGCATGCCACTAATGTTGCCGAAGACCAAGAGCAGCGACATTACAAGCACACTTTGCAGCTATACGAGAAGCATGATCGTTATTCCTTGACTGGCATGGGCAACGCATACGCCAAATATGCACGTGAGATGCGGAGAGCGACAGACAAGGAGAGGGAAAAGCGAAGTGCCGAATACCTTAAAGCTGTTGGATACTACGACAAGGCGCTACAATTGGATCACAAAAACGCTTATGCCGCACAGGGCATCGGTATAGCTTTGATCGAAGATAAGAAAGACCTCAGCTCCGCTCTTTCTATTTTCACAAAGATTCGAGACACGGTCCGTGACTCTAGTGTTTACATCAACCTTGGTCATGTCTATTGCGAGCTGAAGCAGTACGTCAAGTCGATAGAGAGCGTGAGTACTTTCGCTCCTTGTAAAGTGTATGGAGAGCTCACGATTGCGTTTAGTACGAGACTGCGCTGCACAGAGATCGCGCCTCAGACCCCCAAGTCCTTGCTTGCCTCGGCCGCGTATGGCTTCTGAAAGGCAAACACGACAAGTCTACCTCGGCCATGAAATCCTCCCTAGACTATTCCCGCCGTGCCCTGGCGATCGCCACTTCTCAAATACATTTCAAGTTCAACATTGCCTTTGTTCAAATCCAACTCGCCCAACTTATTTACACCCTTCCCGAGTCCCAACGCACCCTCGCCGAAGTTCAAGCTGCTTCGGAAGGTCTCGATGACGCCATCGAGTCTTTCACCGAGATCGCGCAAGCGAAAAACCCTCCTTACCCTAAGCACGACATCGAGCAACGGGCTAACATGGGAAGGAATACTATGCGCAGACAGCTTGAACGCGCGATTCAGTCTCAGCGTGAGTACGAAGAAAAGAATGCGGCACGCCTACAGGAAGCACGGGAGACACGCGAAGCAGAGATGAAGCGCCGTGAGGAAGAGCGGAAGAGAGCCGAAGAAGTCGCTGCTGCGGAAAAGAAGAAGATACAAGATGAACGTAATAAGATGCTCGCACTTAACCGCGAGCTTGTCGAGAAGCGCGCCGAAGAAGAGCGACGGAAAGAAGAACTGGAGTATACAACCGACTCAGAGACAGGCGAGCGCGTTAAGCGGAAGAAGAAGCCAAGAGCCGCTGGAGGCAAACGCAAGAAGAAGACCGAAGACTCTGACACGGATAGTGAAGCTGATGGCCGTAGGAGGAGAAAGGGCGCTAAGGGCACAGAAGACGAGACAAGCGGCATCACCAGTATGGACGATAGCGGTCCGAGAACGAAAAAGAAGAGGAAGTTAGCCCGCAAAGGAGGCAAGGAAGACAAGTTCAAGAGTAGCGAAATGGTCGTTGACAGCGACGAGGATGACGACGTTGCACCTGCCGCGACTAACGGTGGAGCCAAGGCGAGTGATCCTGATGAGGACGCCGAGATGGAAGATACCAGACCTACCACGGAGGCTGCAACCGGAGGAGAAGACGACGAGGACGAAGATGAAGCCGTAAACCGCCCCCGCAAGAAACCAGTCCGCCGCATCGAAGAGAGCGACGAAGACGAAGAGGACGACGAAGATGCCGCACCTCCGCCCATGACCACGGCAGAGAAAGCAGCTGCCGAGGATCGAGGCGAAGACGTCTCAATGGTCGAGCAGAAAGTCACCGCGGCGGGTGGCGGTAACGACGTCGACGTCCCAGGCCAGGCTGGTGAGGCTTATCCCGGCGTGACTGGAGGTGGGGAAGCGGGTGTCTAGTAGCATGGATGGTCTGGTATTTGTTCAGAGCTGTGGGAGGACAGCGATACGACTGCTTGTAATGCAGTCGGGCTATACAGCTTGCCAGCTAGCTGTTTATTTCCACAAATCAAATGGCTTGCATGCATATCGTTCCCCTCCTTTACCAAGGCGGATGGCAATACTGTTCGCTAGAGTACTTACACGTTCTAGAAAATAGAGAAACCGCTCCACCATTGTATAGTACCAGCGCCATTAGAAATCGTACCTAGTGAGATCTTACATCAAATACCACTAGCGAACATTTCTATCCACTGATCGTACGTATGAATAATGATGGACGGAACTGTGTTTCCTGTACGGCTGCCTATCCACGAATTGGCTAGAGTTGATGCATGGATGAGGATACCGTATCTAACCTGCGGTGTGGACCATAAGATTGATTGAGGGACGAATGAACGAGCTGCATCCCTCGTAGGCAAGTTTGCAGCAAATAGACCGTAAAGATTGGTAGTCGTTTGGTTCCGTTACACCAATGGGCTACGAAAAGCTTTCCTTCTATCGAGCATGAGCTATGTCAAAAAAAAAAAAAGAAACACCCGTGCCTACTCTACTCTACTCTACTCTACTCCCCACCATGGACACACTAGATTCCCCTCGACCCCCCCGCCAAAAATCTCCCCCCCCCCTTATCTCCTTTCTCCAAACTCCTCCCATCCCCTTGTTCAACCCTCCACCACATTCATATCGAATCATATCTTATCATTCCAATACACGTGTCCTCCAAATACTAAAAGTCATCCGTAACATACTTCTGTCGTGCTCGTACCAAATGTACGTACACATATGACCTCTCAACCGAACAACCCTCCCCAAATGCACAATCCCCTCAATCCACAAAACCCCCCAGTCCACTGAATTCTAGATTCCCATCCCCATTATTCTCGTCCTGTGCTAATCCTAAATTCCCATTCTCGTTCTCTATAGTCACAATTACTATAAATAACATCATCAGTTGAATTTAATCTATCAAAGGGAAGCCATTTAATCTATTAGAGCCCGTCAAACGGCCCTATTCTATTATTATCCCCTTCAAACCCTTTTCCCCTTTGGTGTTGCAGAGTTTTACCTAGGTAGTCCCTTCAAAAAAATTCTAGCTTTCACCCTCACCCTCACCCGCGCCAACGCCAACGCCAACGCCCAACCACCCCAGACCCTGTTAGCCGTCTGGTAAGTTGGGTTGAAAATAATGCCCTGGTGCCATGATGGTCATGTGACTGCGACGCGATGCGATGGATCATGGATGGGGTGGTTAGTAAGTTGGGTAACTAGAACAACTGGGTTACGGTACCAAGCGCTTGGGAAGCGGGGATAGAAATAGTTGGGGGGGGGGTTTTCTGGCTGAACTCGGTAAAGAGTGGCGAGGTGGGCAACGTATTCTGTGAGGTATTTTCTTCATCGATAGAGTGAGTGATGTGGGGACAGACAGGTAGAATATGGAGGACTCTTGGTTCTTTGATTTCTTCTTGCTACCTCTACCTCTACCTCTGATCTAGGTATGATACAAGGAGTGAATCCTCTCTTGTCCTATCCTCTCCTCCTATCCTATCCTCCTATCCTATCCTATCCTCTCCTCTCCTCTCCTCTCCTCTGCTTCGAGCCCAAGCTTGCGCTTTACATCTAGAGTTACCCGGCCCCCCTTGCCATGTCCCATGACCCATATTCCCTAATGCTATTCCCTATCCCGCATGCTGTTGTGCCGACAACGAAACCAGCGTCGACCAGCAACAGCGCCAGCTCTCATGACCGCATGACCGTCCCAGTAAATGTACAAGAAGAAGAACGCAAGGGTGTAAAGATGTCACAATCATAAAAGACCTTTTTCTTCATGTGGGAAACTTCGTTGTTCGACCGTTTGCACGTTCCGTTCGTGTCTTTTCTTTTTTCGTCCAGTCGAGACACATCAGAACGTCAAAGTCGTAGATGTCGTGAGAACACTTCACTTCACAGCTTGTCCAGTCTGTCCGCGACTCACTCGCCAGCATGCTCCACCCTCCCGCGCCCGCTGCTCTTCCCCGGCACCAACTCCGGCAGACTCCCAATCGAGCCCGCATTGCGCGGCCGCCGGGCACCACCACCGCCGAACACCGCCGACTGCGCGTTGTACAGGAAGCTCTCCTGGGAGCTGCTCTTGCTGATGGGCGACCGGCTGCTGCGCGGGGAGTTACTCATGGTCGAGCCCTCGACGCCGCCACCGCGTCCGCCAACGCCAACGCCGGCGCCGCTGTGCAGCAGCAGGGGGAACGGCACGTCGTGGTGGGCGCCGCCGCAGTCGATGGCGGCGGTGCCGTTGTACATCTGGTGGTGGTAGAGCAGGTCGTCGTGGCTCAGCGGGGATTCGGCGTCGTGGGACACGATGTACGCGGGCCGGCACCAGTCCTTGCAGTTCATGGTGCAGAATCTCGTCGGGATGGATCCCGCGTCCAGCGTGCCCTCGTCCGGGGTGGCGGCTTCGGGGACGCTGCTGAAGGAGGCTTCGGTCGAGCACGCCGAGAGGGGTTCCAGCTTCGAGGGGGATGTCTGGAGGGGCAGGAGCGGGGTTGGTGCGTTCGAGTAGACGGACGAGGATCTTCTGGTGGCGGTCATGCTGGGGTGGGGCGAGGCAGGCTGGGGGTTCCTTTTCCGGGGTTCGGATGGCGTGTCGGTAGCGTTGGCCTGGAAGTCATTGGGAGCGTTATGCTCATGGATTGACGAACGATGCCAATCGAAATGTGAATCCCCTTCGGCGCCGAGCGCATAAGATTGGTCAATGGCGTCTGAAGCCATGTCCCATAGTCTGTCCATGTCGTTCGGCCCAACGGAGAGATGTCGGGAGAGGCGTGATCGCACGGGAATGTCGTCCATTGCGTCTTCAATGGATGGCTCTGAGATCGTAGCCGGCGGCATGCGAGGCCTGTGCAGGGAGTCGAAGACATCATCTTCCACGTGAAGCGGTCTGCTTGACCATCCAAGAGGGCTCTCTTCGACTGGAGGCGTTGGATGTACTAGCCCGGTTTGAACATCTTCCGCCGTTGGCATGGAAGCATTCGTAGCCTGGGTTGACCATTCACGAGGACTCTCTTCGGACGGTGACATTGGATGTGCCCTATTGCTTTGAGAACCTTCGGCCACAGGCATGGAAGCATGTGAAGCCCGGGCTGGCTCAGCTTTGGCTGCGCGAATTGTATATCTCTTTGCGACTGGAGGCATTGGGTGTGCCCGCTCGCTTTGAGAATCTTCGTCCAGAGACATGGAAGCATTTGCAGCCTTGAGAAGCCATTTGTGGGTAGTAGGGACAGACTTTGCTTTGCGAGCACCCCACTTGAGATTCCGATTACACGCTACCATGGAGCTTCTCCTTTCATCATCTTCGTCACCTTCCTCGACGGGCGCGAGCTCGGTTTTGACCATTGAGAACGGAACTTGCCGATTCCAATCTGCACCGTCGTCCGTTGTCACAGCATGCGGTGATGCGAGATCGTAGACGCCATCGTTCCATGTACCTATGGGGTAGTCCAAAGGTTCAGGGGACTCGGCGGTTGGAATCAGGGATTCAGAGAACGTCTCGTCGGTGGGTGATTCATAATGGAGCCTTGTCCATTGAGACCCTGATGGTGATATTTGTGGATACTGGCTTATGTGGTACGGAGAACTTGGGTGCGGGAAGTTATCTGTGGGAGTAGGGTTCCTCACAAAAGACGTTCCACTATAGAAGCTGTCCTGTGCGTGGTCCCGAAGATTGGATGTACGAAGGCGAGCCAAGCCCGCGGTGAGATTCCGGGGCGGTGATGGAGAGTCGGGCAGTAGAGAATCCTGACGTGAACCTTCTCGCTGTATGTCTTCGGCCTTGATACCCCTTAGCTCTGGTTGAGATGCTTGCGAGGCACGAAGAGCAGAAAACTCCGAGATAAGGTCGTCGGGGTCGGCGCTCTCCAACCTCTGAACGTGATGAGGTTTGGTGTGGGTTACATGGTGGAAGTTAAACGGCTCAGAGATGTTTAATCGCGGGCCAGCTTTTACCAAACCTGTCAGCGGTATCCTTGCGCGTAAAGCATTCAAAGGTACTTACGATCATCCGTCGACCAAGCCTTGCTGAACCTAAAGTGCGGAGGAGGCGGTTGATCTTGGCCATATTGTAACCGGGCTTTCTCGCTGTCCTCCACCCAATCCAGAGTCCGTAGCGAGGTCAATTCCTGTTTGCTGTTTTGGCGCCTCAGAAACCTTGACCCCTTCGCCATCCATGCCTTGGGAGTGAAGCTGTCCAAGCTGTCTCCTCTTGTATTGATGCTTCCTCCTGAGACCGATCGCCTATCAAGTAGGCTTTGAGGCGTCCGTCTGTCATATGGTGTTGCCGGTGGTGAAAGGTCATCTCTGTCTTGGGGTCGAGAGTAATTGGGAGCAGACGAGTTGCTTCTTGAGCGAAGTCGCAGCGACGGACGTCTTGTACCTTCTGTTCTCGTCCGCTGGTGATGTGCTGGCTGAAGCATGGTTGTGAAGGGTCTCCTACCCAGGTCTTGGATGTTTGTATGATCCACAACCCTCCAGTCAAGCCCGCTGTCATCTGACGAATCCGCAGCAGTCCCCTTGAATTGGAACATGGCTGGTTTTCAGGACGTGGTGTGACGATGGAGATGATATGTTATTGAACTGAGTGCGTCGAGGCGAACGGTGATGTTGGCATGACACGGCCAACAGGCGACAGACCAAGGCTTTGAGGGAGGCTTTTAGAGATGCGAGGTACGATATGAGGTTGCTGGAAGCAGAAATTCTCAACCTTAGGGAGTTTCTCTTGGGTGTTATGGTTCGTGGTAAATTTAGCGTGCGACTATTGTCGAGGCCGTCGAAGAACCCACGAACGCGACAGGGAAGTGGCTGTCGCTAATGCAAGCTTGAGTTGACTAGCTGGGGTCACGACAGACCCGTTCGGTAAGTTGGACCGGGGTGTCAAGCAGGAACCAACGCGATTGATCAATTGAGGCTTTAGTCAATAAAGGCAGAGTACTGATCAGCAAGCCGATGGCAGGGAGTTGGCATAGGTTTCAGCCGTCCCTGTGACAGTCGTTCGATATGTGTTTGTGTTAAAGTTGTAAGAAATCCAAGCGAGCTTCTTCGAGTGTGTGTGCTCGCTCCCTGTTTCGAAGTTGATGGTGGCAATGGACTTTCAATTGTGGAACAATGTATGTAGGATTCCGCTTTGGTCCACGGTGCGGGTCGAGATGCCTTGGAGGCGAGGCTTCTCGAAGACCTTTTGGTGGCAAAGAAAAGGCAAAAGAAAGTCTTCCCGAGTTTCTCGGAAAGCTTTCAAACCTCCTGTCACAACGTTGTGCGGCGTAGAACCGTAAATTCCCGTTAAACGGTTAAAGGTGTCAAGCATCAGAAAAAACACGGCAAATGATCGTGGAAGAGAATGGGACGCAAAAAATGGGCAAATGATGGAAAATTCGAAGCAGATGGGAGAAAGTGATAAGGCGCTACCACCCGTCTTTTATCAATGTTTTTCGCTTCTCTCGCTTTCACTAGACTACTTATTCAATTCCACGCCCATTTTTCTGGGAAAGAAAGCAGATCAATAGTGCTCGCGACTTCTTACCGGAAATGATGTCAAAATTATTGGTTGGAGTCATCGAGCAAGCAAGATGCTGGGTGATGTGATCGGGAGGATTCCTCCTGCGTCCCATGTAGACCTACTTCTGGTGAGGCTTGAGGTACTGCCGCTGCGGCAAAAAGTTACTTCACAAACGGGCCAACGGCACTAAATCGCTGGCCTGGAAGGCAATTCACAAGCATAAAATGCAACTGTGCGGAGATTGTAGAATAATCAAAGGACACGGCGAGTGGTGGAAAAGGCTGAGGCATTTTTGCTTCCCATCAGTGATCATCGACCCTCTCGTATCCGCAGCACTTGCAACGGGTCCGTGGCTCCAAGTTACAACACAACACCGTACCTCGTATTGATGAAAATGAATCCCACCTTGTAGAGTGTAGCCGTACGGATGCAAATCTGTCGCCCTGGGCACGATTCTTTCTCTTACTCAGTTGAGCTGGGGTACCCTGTTCAAATCTGAGACCGAGTCCCATGTCATCGTACCTACTCTTACCGATGGCCTGTCGTATGCCTGATCGTCACAAAGTTCTGGGCTTCGACTCCCGAGCCAGAAAAAGAAAGATTGAACGGGGGGGAAAGGCAGGCGGCCGCAGAGGTAGGCTCGTACCTTGCAGGGCCGTGCATGGCGATCCGGTCCCTTGGGTCCTCTTCCTTTTTTCTTTCTCTCCCCCCACCGCAGGGATACCACAGGGATTGCAGGAAGTGAGCCAGTAGAAAGGTCGCAATGATGGTCAGCAATTGCCATGAGACCTGGTTGATTCGATAGGGATTCCCGAGGATCATCCCTTCCTTTCGACAGGGGTCTCATGGGTAGCTTGGTACCGACTGAGCGGTTGGTCTTTTTTTTTTCGTTGCTTTTTCTCCGCGCCCAACAAGCGTCGCGATAAGATTGGAAGAAAGTTACAATTTTCTGACAGCACGATTCCTTCCAAAGCAGCACTTTCACACCGATGTTTGAAAACCCTTAAAAAAACGAATTAGGTGAGAAAAGCAGAAGCGTGGAAAGAGGGAGGGAGGGACGCATGGGAACGTGCCGCGGAAGGATAAAAGCAAGAGCGACCGTTGTCCTTTCTGCAAGCCCACCGTTTTGCTCTTCTCCCATTATTCGAGAGTAAAGGTGTGGTGCTGTCAGAGTAGGTACATGATTCGAGGTACCTACTCTGGCACTTTCGCTTTCTTTTTTACTATTTTCTATTTGCAATTCTGGCACTTGGAAGCGAGTCTGCATGCATACCGACGACTATGGACCAACCGTTTGCTGAAACTCTGCGAGGCGTCTGCACTCTTACGCAGACACGACTCCACTCTGAGAGCATTCCCTTGCCTTAGCTTGTCAAGATCCGAGATAGTCTCCCCGAAGTGCAGCTCTTCCCTTCCAGCTCTGGCGGTAAGTTTTCAACATTGTCTTTTCTACTTCCTTCTGAAGGACGAGGACCTTCTTGACTCTGCAAGCCACAAATTCTACTTTGGTTACTCTCTCTGCAACGGACATGAAACTTCCATCCTCTTCTGTCCTCTTCCTTTTTTTCTCCCTTTTCCTTGCCTCCTCTTCTCCTTTCAGTCGAGAAGACTTTGGAGCGAATCCAGGTCGTTTTTCGTTGGGGGCCCCCCACTCAGTGATCAAGCGAATCTTCATCTCGCATGAGATGGTTCACCCAAGCTACATGATCTCGATCGAATAATCCCAACATCGCATCTCGCAGAAGCTCGGTCTATTCCAACTTTCCTTTTTTCCTGTATGCATTAACGTATGCATTAATGCCCTGGCCCTGCATAATCTCTTACCCCGCAAAACAGCCAATCATCATTTACGCTTACCTTGACACTTCAGCCACGCGACGTCGATAGCTTGCGTTATGTCGTGCATGCGCGCCAGGGATTGTTTGAATATTATATGCGCAACGCAATGCTTCAAAGTTCAAGCCACTGCCTTGATCTAGCACCAACGACTCGCGTGCTGATTCCTAAATCAGGTTGACATGATTAATTATAGAGATGCCCTAAATCTTCAATGAGCAGAGGGTCCGAATGCAGCGCGACAGCAACACCGACACCGACCAAGAGTGAACAAGCGCAAGCCACGTCATGATCAAAGCATTCGACACTCAAAACGCAGTCGTAAGACGAATTCTTGGTGATCTTGCCGACGTTTAACTTTCAAGAAGATGGAAGCAAAAATACGAAGCCGGCTGGGCCATGAGATGGGGCACCGTTTGGAAGGTACTTAAGCGCCAGAAGTGCATACATAGGTACCAACAGTCTGATCAACGTAGTATTTGGAATGATGTCAACAGGGCTATGTATCATGTGCGTCTTGCAGCACTGCGCCTGACTAATTCTAGGTTTCAAGACTCTGAGAACCACCGCGAGTCTGCACCTACGGTACAATTGCCATTTCCACCGAGGACAGCTCGGTTACCCCTCTCCGACATCCGCCATCTTCCGGACGACTGTCAAGCGGGCCTTAATTGTTGCCCGCTGGGATTGAATTGTACTGTGACTTGAAGCATGTAAATGGAACCTCAGCAGCAGAATTGGGGTCCGCAGAGAACAGAATGGGGGCCGCAGAGACGATCGCCTCGAAAGGGCCACTATGATGACGGAATCGGAGAGCCGAGTAAGGTATACATGTGACTCTGTTCCTTCTTCTATAAACCTCGGCTTGGACTTGAGTATCTAGATGGAAAATCATCGTTGTAGGAAGCGAGTCCCGTATACCTATCATGCAACTGTCCAGCTAGTCTTTCCGCCCGCGAGTTGGCAGCTCATAGGTGGGGAATGTGTTATCGAGGCAATGTCACTTGATGCTACAAGTACTTCGTATGGGGTACTCGTGCGAATTGAGCCAATAGCATGCACCGATCACCACGCCACCATTTCCGTCCGATCCAATCAAGAATCTTTCGTTTCTTTTCAAAAGAGAAAATACCGAGACACTGCAGAACTTATGTACTCCGCATTGTAGGTGGACATTGTAGTCCCCTGGGCGATACATATCCCTCCTCACGGTCTACACACACACATCACCTGAGTTATCGAATCGATAGAACCGTCTCTCGCAAAACCAGACCCGAGGTACCTTGTCACGATACGGTCTCATCTCATACACAATCAACCCCAACCACCACCATCACCATTCTCAACAAGACTCCACGCATCCTGCACGAGAAAACAGCCTGGAATGACACGCACGCACCGCACGGCACTGCACCGCAAGACAGCTGTAGCCATGCGAGTTCCCCATTCCACGACCTTCATCGTTGCTGAGAGGACGGGGTTTTGGTAGAGTAGGCAGGGAAAGCCCCAGAACCATCCCAACAACCCACCCCGGACTCCTCTCAACGTGGCACCTCGTCGATAGCTACTTGTAGATTTCTCTTTATCCCGGTACATAAACACTGATTCCTTCTCATGGAATGCTACATGTACTCGTGCTGTACGGTACGGTGTTGTGGATAAGTAAGTACGTCTTTCTGTCGATCACTTACACCGCAAATGAATGCATGGATGGATTGGTGTGGAAGGGCATATATCCACCTATCAGCGTCACGGGGGCGCTGCAGCCTTGTCTGATGGCTATTTCCCTCTCTAATTATATCTCGAGAAGTAGTGATGATGATGATGTCCTAGCTTCGAGGAAAAGTTTTCTTGATCACGCGCAGTGCTTCTGGGCCGTGATCACACTCGAGCAAGAAAGTGCCATCCACAGGCTAATAGATTGATGTGGTAATCTTACGTTCTGATCCATCCGTTGAAGGACGGCTGCTGCACGTGCTGTGATTCTAGCATGTTCTGGCACTATCGGTGTAATTGAAACGGAGGCTAGTTTGCCCGTTGTGCTCTGTCTGGCATTTGCGGTGTGCTGGAATGTGTGTGATTATTGATGAGGGTGGGGTTCGAAAGATACAGAAGCCGCCACTTACGCTTTTCCACGTCTTGTAAGAGCTGATCAATATGCTGTGGGTGTGCGCTGTACATGCTCTGAGTGCGCTTGGGGGGTAGGAGGAGGCAGAGTAATGATGACGTTTCATTTGTTATCAGGTGAACAAATGCTGGACCAGCAAGCAGGACACAACTTCATTACCAAAAGAATGTGTATGTAAAATAGAATCAATCAACCGCATGCCATATCGTTACCATTGGACAAGATGCTCCATCATTAAGCCCTCTCCGCCTTTCTCATCCTTCTCCTGATCTCCCCGTGTGCCCTACTAGCGCCTCGCAGGACGATGCTGACGACCTGACGGCGGAGGTTCTTTTCCTCCGCTTGACGATCCCTTTTCCTTACCACGATCCCCTTTCTGACCCTTTCCCTGCTCTTTCTGAGCCTTGTCCTTTTCCTGCTGTTTCTTAGCTTTATCCTGACTCCCCCCGGCATGCTGATGCCCTCCTTTGGACGTCACCTGACCTGCCGGAGCATACCTCTGGACTTGCCCAGTCTCCCCCGGCCCTTCACGGTCGTCCAGACGACGTCGCTGAGGCGGTCTGGGCTGATCAGATCCTCCCGAACCGGGGGCCGCGGCTTGAATTTCCGGGTTCCCATAAGTAGGTTGTTGAGTATAGTAGGTCATAGGGTCGCTGCCCACTGTAGGGTATCCAGAAACTTGGCCTTGAGGATGTCGAGAGCTGCCGGCCGAATAAGGGGCCGGTTGGTATCCAGATCCAGCGTATGAGCTATAGCCACCAGTCAAGGGTTGCTGTGGGTATCTAGATGCGGCGTATGAGCTATGGCCACGGGCCAAGGGTTGCTGTGGGTGTCCAGACGCAGCGTAAGAGCCATGGCTTCCAGATGCAGCGTATGAGCTATGGCCACCAGGCTGCAGGCCCCGAGGTTGAACGGGAGCACTCAGGTCCATTGATTGTAAGCTTCGAGACACAGGCTCCACAGACTGATCTTCACCATTGCTGTCTTGTTCATCATCGTCGTCATCGTCTTCATCATCGTCGTTCTCGTCGTCGTCGTCTTCATTGTCATCATCGTTGTCATCGTCACCTCTTTGAGTAGAAATGTCAGTCTCACCTCCCTCTTAGCCATAAGAGCAGGCTTGAACTCACGAGGGCAATAAAAATGGAACAGAGCTAGAGGGAATGTCAGTATACCCACTGTCTCGATGGCAGGAGCGGTGTCAAACTCACGGGTTACGTTCGCGAGCGCCCGGGTACCCAGACTCTTTGAGCAGCTCGATAGCATTGCGACAGAATCCGGTCTGACGACCTTCAGTCATGAAGCGAGCCAACTCTGCAGTGAGCGGATGATCTTTTTGATTTCGAAAAATATCCACATGTTTCATAACAATTTGAGGAAAGTTGCGGTGGTTGGTAAGATCGAGCATGGTCCTAACCATATCATTGATCGCAATTGCCGAGTATTCCTTGCTGGAAGGTTCAACGACCAATTTCGTGGCAGCATACATATTGAGGAGCTGATTCTCGCTCATGGGTTTTCCATTTATGACCGGCAAATCTTTCGGGAGTACGTTCAATTTCGACGAGTCCTGACCATGGGCTGGACCAGTCCGACGAACGGGACCACGAGTTGAAGGGGGTTTGGCCTTCCCTATAGGGGGTTTGACCCTCGCTTTCGGGACTTCGACCTCCACTTCAGGGAGGGTGAGGGTGGCATTCGGTTCAGGGACGTTGGCCTTCTTTGCCAGCTTCTTGACTTGGTCATAGTCCTCATCCATATGTCCAAGGGCTTCCTTCACGAGATCGTCTCTCCAGACTTTGTTTCCCCCCTTGCGTAAAGCCTTGACGTCCAACAGCACGTTGTATGTCGCGAATCTCTTCTCTGTAAACGTATGAGGAGCCACATCCTTAACCATCTCCCTGACAATGTCCTTGACCTGGACATCGGTATAGTACTGGTCCTCGTTGCCTGTTTTTGCTACTAGGATGCGGAGATAAAGACGATTCTGCGGCAGTGTGAAATAATGGAGGCATATTCGGACCATTTCGCTGATGGGTGGAGTGATGTATTGCACTAGGATCAAGCTGAGTGCTGAAGTAAACGGGATGATTGCGCGAAGAGATGGGAGTGTTCGAAATGGGGCAAGTCTGTTCTGAGCTGGAGAAATGTTACGAAAGGAAGACGGAGAAGAGAGAAGAAGTCCAGCTTTCATAATCGAACGATGGACGGTCTACCTGAAACCGAGCAACTGATTCGTCTCAGGATTCACTAATGCCTTTGCAGATACTGCCTGCCCTGGGTATCACGATCTTGGACCGCCTCACTCAAAGCTACTACACTGGAATGGCTGGCTGTGGTGGTTGGGACGGCATTCTGTCTCAGGACTCGAGGCTGGCAGGTCCTCAGTCCGGTGGCAATGTGTCCCAGCATCATGGATGGAGATCCAAACATCGACGAGACGGGCAGCGTTTCAAGCCGCAACAGATTTCTCCCACGGACAGACACCGCGAGCTCGAAGGATCAGGATAGGTGCATTCATGACTTAATGCGCCTTCCAGGTTTGACCTGCCCGGAGATCTGGGTAAGTGAACGAGTGGCTGAGCGACTCGGAGGGGCATCTTTACCTTGGCCACCGTGGGTGTCGAGCCTCCGACGTTGCGACATCGTCTCCAGTGTCTAGGCGACAGTGAAGGCCACATGACATGATTGGTGAGAGAACGGCGTGTGGGCCTGGCAGGTGTGTTAAAAGAAAGGCGGAGGAAGCTCTGCCTGGGATTCCATGTTGAATCACAAGTGGGGTTCCGAGCTCCCAGTCTAGCGGCGATTTACTTTACTTTCTAAAGTGACAGTGAAACTCCAATGAAGTTATTGGTAAGAGGGGAAGGAGGGGGTCGAGATACCGACATTTATTCATATTTGCAGGTGCGGCCTGGCTTCCGACGTCACAGCAGTTTCCGCCAGACTCTCAGGCGGCGGTTCAGATCCACCAAGGTGATTGGTAAGAGGTAACGGGTTGCAACACCGAAAAATCTCCGTCTTTGTAAGTACTAGCTTATGACCGTGTAGCAGGGACGGCGGAAGAAGCTCAGCCCTATTGAATGCCACTCAAGACTCAATGTACCGAATTAGCTGGCCATCTTAACATTCTGGCAGTAGCGTCCCACAGGCGGGGATATCGACTTGCTAACACGCATCGTAAGATATAAGGGAGGGAATTGCAGGCAGCAGTAAATATCGGCCGGCGCACCGATCCGAAAGTAATTGAAGCAGTTGCCCGTGCAGGGGTCTTAGGGCTTCAAAGCAACGTACGGAGGTAAGGTACCTAGGTAGGTAGGTGGACGCCAAGACTCCCTCGGATAGTGCCCCACACACAAAGTTGGGGCTGGCTTCCGAAGGGCTTGTCCAGGCCTTTCTACGCCCACCTCCGTACAGCAGCCCGCGGAGAACAATCGACGGCTCTTACAAGGGAGTTGCAGAAGGCGATTCTGTGCTAACATTAGCTCAATAACAATTGTGTCGAAGGCATCTCTGCCGGAGCGGGAGCGTGATGGGTTCTGAAGTCGCGCACACGCGTATACGTGTAGGAGCCTTCGAGGTTGCTCTCAATATGACATCTCAAGGGCTGTTCCTGATTAGTTAGAACGTCGAAGATTTATTTCCCTAACTACATAGTCAATATATGTATACAGGCGTTGAATGAATCAGAATTACCGACTTCAACCGATCTCCTGTGCTCCTATCCAACTGTCAACCGAGCAATCCTTGACTATTAGTATCCAGTGTAGGCGTCTTGCACTCGCATCCCACATCCAGTACGAGGGCTTCGATTCCGTAAGAGCGGCTTGAAAAAAGCGGGCTCACCCCTGAAGTTGATGTATGGCTGATGTGGCCTAATTACAATCTCTTGTACACCAGCTCCGCTGGCTCAATGCAACACCGTAACCACACCATGGACGCATTATGTATCCGCAACACCGCCTGTCCAATCCTGACATGCTAAAAGAAACGCCGACGCTGCATGCTTGCTCCAAATTCATATGCCATGCTTGCTGCGCCACTCACTGATCCAATGGTGAAACCCAGTCACCCTATCCCAAATGTTAATGGAGCGGCGGTTGCCCTTCGTTTATATTGTAGAACGCATACGGCGGATCAATGTCCGTTGACCCTCCTCTCCGGGCTGCTTCCTTCTTTGCTGTTCGGCCGCGAGCTCGTGTTCAGCTCGCCCTGCGTCATCTTCTCCATAAAGCTGATGTAATCGTATTTGGGAAGGTCTCTGTCTTCTTGCAGATCGGGGCCTTTGTGCTGTGGCATACTGGAAAGAAGGTCTTCTACCAGTTCGTCTGGAATCAGGGAGTGCCGGAGATCAAGTTCGGTTACGTAAGGCTGGGGTATGTGTTAGTTAACGACAACGGACGCAGCGGTGAAGGCGAAGCGCGAAAGACAGATGGCAGGCACAGAACTACTGGGAAGAAGAAGAGACCAGAGCCAAGAATTGGTCGAACGTACCTTGCCATCAGCAACTTCCCTGAAGCTTTGAAACACTTGCTCGGCTGTGTTCTGGTCTTCAGTGACAGATACCATGAACCGAATGAATTGCTCAAACGTGACATAACCCTTGCCAGAACTAATGCTCATGAACTGTTCATGCATCTCTTGCTCGTCGTAGACCAGACTCAGACTTGCTAACGCGGCCGAGAACTCGAGCTCATGCAGCGTGTTGGAGAGATCCTTGTCGAAATGTCTGAATACCGATTCAAATTCTTCCAGCTGTATGGGCGTCAAGTTCGTCATTTCCCTAGCTACCATTTGGTTTTCCAAAAAGCCCATCTTGCCAACTACGCTACCTCGTACTAGATCTAACTCGTACGCTAGCTCATCGTACGTGTAGGTGGTGAAATCATTCTCTTCAATGTTAGCTTCGTCACACTTATGAGAGAGCGTGGCAAGGGTTTCGAGGTAGTCGGATAGCGGAGGTAGATTGCTGTGCAAACGCCGAACATGGGCAAGTTGGTCTGCAAGATCGCCTGAAAGACCTGCGATGGCCAGCGAAAGGGTGGAGAGGGTGAGAGCGAAATCGTTGGCTTTGTCGGCGAAGGTACGGCGAAGAGCGTTCTTGATGCTGTAAAGGAAAGAAATGGTTAGAAGACTTGTTAGTGGGAGGTAAGGAATGTTGCGCACTCTCTAATGGTTTCGTTGATGATCTGACTTCTGTCCCTCTCGGCTCGAAGTAGAGTGGCCCATTCATTGTCCAATACTTCCAGCTTCAGGTCGTCTGGAGGCTCGTAGGCGCGTAGTCGATACGTGCTCATTTTCGTCTTAATGTTTCCCAGTAGAGCATTGAGATCTGATTTCTCAGCCACCCATTTCCGCTTTTGACTCCTTTTGTACACAGAAAATTGGCTTGACTGGCCTTTGGCATCCACATATGTTCCTGTAAATGTTGCCATGTTCCATGCCTGCCGCTGAGCCTGAATTTCCTTCAACAGATTCTGCATTCGTTGCTCGAAAGAGTTCTGCATACTCCAGGCCCCGTTCATGTTGGCGACAAATTTCTCCACCCTTCTGCCCGCGTTCTCGACTCGTTCCATCTGAGAGAAAGCATGAAACCAGTATGCGATGTATGTCATAAGGGATCGCTCGTCAGGTTTGGCAACGTCGCAGACATCCTCCACGTCTAAAAGATCCGGTATACCGATCTCTTTAGAAGCAATGTCAAACGCCAGCTTCATGTTCCCTCGGTGATCGCTCTTGTCCAGCTTCTCGTAGTCTATCAGGTCCGGTCGATGAATGTCAAGCAGAGCGCAGCTGTCTCTCGGTCAGCATGCCTCCTGCATCTGCGTCTCGAAGCGACTCACAAAGCGAGCCCATCGTTCCAACTAGCCGAGAAGTCCCGCACTTCTACCTCTTCATAACAAGCCGTCTTTCTTTGACACCATAGTAGCAACCCTTCCTTCGCCGTCATGCCCTCCTCATTAATGTCATTAATCGTAAAGCGTAGAATAAGCGTCCATATCAGCCCAAGTATGATCTTCCTATTTCCATCGACAACGTCCTCCGCCCCAATATTCGTCATCTGTATGCCTCGTGCTTTGATGAAGTTGAGGGCGATGTTGACATTTTCGAAGCGCTGGACACGAAGTTTGGGTTTGGAGGCATAGCGGCCAAGGGACTCATTGCCGAGGACTTCGAGGAGGTGGATGAGGATAACCTATGGCAAATTTGTGTCAGTCTGCAAAGCCTTCGTACATAGATGGCAAACAACGGGTTAAGAGCATTCGACTTACCCCGTCTGAGAGATCTGTGACCAGGTTTTTGACAGCTACATCTCGACCGCTAACTTTGGCATTCAACCTGGACAGCATGACAGTGGTCAGTCATCACGGTCTTCCGAGGGACTTAAAAATTGACAGACCATTTCGTGAATGTCTTCTCCTGAACAGCTATCCACTGTTGCTCTAACCCCATGTCCACGAATTCATTGGCTGGGTAATGCGCGCGGCGGAAGAGCGGGGTTTGATGGATGTAGAAGCTGTAGCTATAACTGATGCACACTTTTATTCATGAAGGGTAGTATTCATGGAGGATATAAAAGAAAATGACGTTCCAGGGACGGCGGCTATGAACTTTGTGTGTGGAGCCCATCAAATCAACATGCGGAATTTTGCCGCGCCAGCAACCGAGCTAGTCAATTTTGGTCAAACACTGCACCACCACTTTTTGCCCTTCTCTAGGAGCAGCCTTCTTCTACTACTCTACTACTGGTAAGCGTCCCAAAACTAATCCCAGGGAAGATTTTGTGCTCGTGGGCTTTGAAACTCGCACCCCGATGGTGGGAGGAGAAAATAGCCCTCATGTTGCTGTCGGTTTCGTTTGTTTGGACTCGCTTAAAATCACGGACTTGAGCACTTTAAGTGGCGTCAGCCCTTTCTCTGACTGGTTTCTACTGGATAAGAGCCTAAGGTCTAATCCCAGAAGAGGTTTTTGAGCTCGTGAGCTTTGAAACTCGTCGGATTGACTTTCCGTGCCAGTCTCCGTTTAAGGCAGCTTGATCGACAGACTGTTGCGGCGATCCGAGCACCACCCTGCATGCGAGAGCGGCCCAAAGCCAATCACTGGCTCACCCTCATGGCAAGCTGAAGCGGCAACTGCGGTCTCTTGAGGAAAAGCTGGAACTGGTCTGCGACCGTCGAGGAGTTTTCATTTCTTGACTGAAGCTCTCTCGTGGTTGGTCATCTTCGTCTGTCGCCACTTCCGAGGCTTTGTCAAGTCAAATCTCAAAACGTGACTTGGAAAAAATATGCTGGTCGGAGATTTCTAACAATACAGGATAGGTAAATTACCTTTATGTACTGGTTTGTTTATTTTCTCAACCTATAAAGTATCGGCTTTCAAGAGCTCTAAGCTGAGACCTATCCACACAAAGTAGGAGTTTGCCTTTATCTTTTACGCTCTTGAAAAATCCCTCAAGTCGAAATTCGACAAATGTAGGCTGATGGAGAGTTCATTTCAAAAACAGAACGGGCAAGCTACCTCTCTTTGTGATTCGATTCAGGATTCGTTAAGTCCAAATGCAACAGTTCTCGACATACTCGAGCCGAAATTAGCTTGCATCAAAGCGGCACGTAACCTCTAGTTTCCGTCATCTTTGCCATCTTCTTGAGTCGAACTTCGCAAAAGTATTGGCAGATGAAATCTTTCCTGGCACACAGAACGGGTAAAGTACTTGAATTTATTACTTGGTTAAGTTCTGTTAAGCCAAAATGTAAGAACTTCAAAGCGCTTAAGCCGAACTTATTCCACGTCAAAGTGGTAGGTTACGGCCGATCGTGCGGAGATGGAAATATTTAAACCCACCATGTGACTGCTTGCAAGGGTCTTAAGCCGATAATGAACCCAAGTTTCTGGGGGAAAAAACTCGTTGAAACGTACACTCGATTGGTAAATTACCATTGATACTCGTACTTTAACATTCGCTTTCCCTCTGTCTTACAGCGTTTTCCTACTATTTCACCCCTTCCAAGTACTACTTGGCTGGGACAGGGCCTTTCAAGTCGGTTGTTTTTGAGGAAAAGTACGCGTAGTAGGTGTATTTATCAAGGCGCAGGCTCGCTCATTCTTGTTGTCTGTCTGGGAGGAAGTGAGGTTACACAGTACCTATTTAGGACTACGGCCAGGGTTTCGCTAAGCAAATTTGAGAAGATTCCCCCTACACACCAAAAATGAAAAGAGAAAGCATTGGACACGGGCAATTGAAAAATGGTTTGTTCCCCTAAAAAGGTTGATCATTGCTACGATTTAAGGTGAAGATGTTAGTTCAGGCCCGACGTTTGGGGTTGCTCGAACCTTGCTTTCCTGAGCGAGACGGGGTGGCCGGTTCCTCGCTGCTAGACGTGTCCACTTTGGGGGGTCGCCACTTTGTAGCTTTGATTGACTGAGACGCTGATGTGGGTGACTCTGGGAGCGGCCGTTTTGCGCTCTGCATATCGGCCGCGAAGCTTGGGGTTTCACTAGGCTTCCTTCGTGGTCTCGCAACATCTGAGTCTCCTGGAGGCTTGGCAGATCCATCTGGGTCTGTGTTCCTTTTTCTCTGAGAGGCTGCGCTTTGTCTTGTTGGTGGGTCTCTCCCAGCAGCATCGTCACGACTATCATCGTTGAGGGGCCTTCTGGATAGCCGAGACGACTCTTCTAAGAACGGTTCTTTGAAAACAGCGTGCTTGGAAGGCTTCTTGCCTGCTGATGCAAGCGGCTGAGGGTTAGATGCGCCGATTTCTGCGAGTGAGGTAGGAACGGGACGTTCCACGAGGCTTGGGTCTTCGTACGGCTTCCTTGGTAGATTCGTGGCATCTGGATGCCCCAATGACCTGGTGGACCGGTCTGGAACTACTCGCTTTGTTGTCTGAGGAGCTACAGTTTTACTTACTTGAAGACCTGTACCGGCTGCGTCATCGGGCTTTTCATCCTGATGGAGCTGTCTATGTAAGTGTGACTGCTCTTGTAGGTGCGATGCACTCAAGGAGTGGCTGGAAGGCGTCCTGTCTCCTGACGTAAGTTGCTGAAGACTGGAGCCTCCAGTTGCCGACTGTGTTGCGGTATGAAAAGTAGAGGCAAAATCTCCATCCTCGGAGGAGTGCCTTCGATGGAAGACTGGACTTGGTGGAGCACTCGAATGTAGGTTCTTGGTTTCCAATATGTAGTCATCATTGTAACCAAGAACTTTACATATGCTTTCATACCTAATGCGGTTAGCACGCCCGCAGTTACTCGGAAAGGACACCTACGAGACTTCATCTCCAAATTCCTTTTTCACGATCCACGGTATTGTATCATGGATACGGTTTGGTAACTCTTGGACATCTATGCAGTATTCTGGTCTCGTGAGATGGGAGATAAAATACTCCCTAACTGACGGTGATGATGCTAAACTGCCATACATGGCGATGGACCGGTCCCCTTGGAATAAATTATCAGCATGTAAGGTGGAAACATTCCTCTTTACTTACATATTACCAAGAGGTCAATAGCACGGTAGCGCCAACCTGAGAAGAAGAGCTGGTCCAGTATTTTGTTCGCCCACTGGGCACCTTTGAGGTACTTGTTAATGTTCAGCTCGCTAGTGTCACTAATACAGATTTGTAGTGTCTCCGTTATTGGACCTGATGGAATGTTTTGCGCGGATAACACGTTGCAGAGACAGACAAGTAAGAAATGTTGAAAGTTGAGTCTCTTATCAGAATGCCGATGAGCGAAGCTGCGTACTAGCCTCAAGAGATGATCCTTGTCTTGTGTTTCGTCTGCCTCATTCATGATTTTGTCAGAGACAGTGGATGTATCTATGGCTACGGCGGCGAGCATAGACTTATCCAATTGCGAAAGTCTTTCATTCCATACCCAACCGAGGGGTACCTCTCCAAGCATCTTGTCAGCTGATACTACCCAGCGTGGCTGCTTATCAGGGTCGCTTCGCGGTCTTCCCTTATTGCTGCCTGAATTACCCAGCTTTGGTCCCTTTGTGCTCTGCCTCTTGGCTTTTGTTGGGAGGGCATCTTTATAAATAGGATTAGTTGATGGTCGGAGAGTGGTAGGTCTGAGATTAATGGAGTGAATTGAAGAAGAGGGTATAGCCTCCACCCCAGCCGGCTTGGAATTTCCGGTTGATACACGCGCTGTGTTCTTTGATTGATCCGGACTGATTTCTCTGGAGCGATCAGAAGATGCAGGTTGTGAAGAAGAAGGACTAACGACATCGATAACGGGTGGTGATGACATAGTTTGAGGTGTCGGTGTGGCTTGTTTAGATAATCGAGTAGAAAGACCTTGTCGGGTGACTGGCGTAGGTTTTTCAGACGGGAAGGTCGAGGCCGTGGACGAGGCTTCTGGGGTATCTTGCCGCGATAGGGCATCTGAAGGAGGTGCTATAGCTGGAGTCCTAGCTCCTTCTATGTCATCTAACGCCAAAGCTGTCTTACATTGAGGACATTCATTCATTATCCTCTCGTACCGGGCTATTTTGTTCTCAAGCTGCTTTGTGCGTGCAGCTGCCATTCCGGCCACTCAGCTTTGACCTCTTCTAGGTTTGGGAATTGATATCAATGATTTTCTCGGCTGTGCTAATTCACAGAAGCAGGGAAGAGACATACATAAAGACCGTCTGCAAGAAAAACAGAGGACAACGGAGTTGAAATGCTACTCTATTTGTATCAATTTTGTTTGCTCATCTACTACCCGTGTTTCCATTGATGACTGGTATCGTTAATAGAAGCTGCTCAGATTGATGACATGGCATGTCGCGAGCAACAAACAAGCTCCTAGGGTGCTTGTCAAACATTTATATGCAGGAACAAACCCAAACCACCTGTCTTGCGCCATACCGCCGGTACTGCTTCTTCTCGATATAATCGTTTTCATCCTCGATGTTATGAATTCCCGAAGAAAATGTAGCGGGCCTTTATCTAGCGAATATCAGGATGCCATAAACTAAAGGTAATGTTGAAGATACAACATAAAGCTCTGGTTGTTATGGTCAGAGCACTATTATTTGGTTGTATAAAATTCATTTTCTAACAATGCTGGTACAATGGTTCAATGGCCTTGTGCCTATTTCTGTTGTGGAGGTAGCATCAGCCCTTGACTGAATGATGCCCGCCGTTAGATTGGTAAGGTAAGTCGTCACCGGCGGGCTTTCTACGCTAGCCTCGGAACCTTTTTCGCGCGCGAAACGTTTTTCGCTGGGGCAATTAGGGACCTAACTAGCGCTCCTCCCCGCACTCTCTCTCCCCGTGCACTCTTGCTCTCACTGCACTCTCCATCCCCAGGAGCAACAGCCTTCATCTTCAACGGACCACACGGAAGCTACCACCATTGGTCTCACACTCATCAACCTCAGCAGCAACAGTACGCAGAGCTTTTGGCTATGGGCCACAACAGCTGCCCCAAGTGCGGTGCGGGCATCTCAGGCGGAGGCAAGAAGTGCGGCAGCTGCGGCGCGGTAAGCTCATCCCCTTTCTCTCGGTGCCTGCGGTTCTGAAATAGAGACTGATTTGCTTGATTGTGATGCAGGTGTGCCCTCAGTAGGGAGACCGACGGGCAAATGCGAGGGGGGTGAAGAGGGGAAGGAATAGGATTGAAGAGGCCTGAAGAGGATACGCGGCTACGACCTGACGAACATGATTTACGAGAAACTTTCTTTTACATCGGAGGAGTCGAGTTGAGGAGGAGACTAGGGAGATGAGTATGGGCCTGGAGAGCATTGGTTGTTGGTTGTTGGCGAGTTGGGGAGGCTCAGGAGTTTTGGCTCTGGTGCCAAGAAAACCTTGCCTTGATTGGTCATACTTTAGTACTGTTTATCAAGCAATCACCAATCATGTAAATCCCACTCCCCAGGGTTCCCTTCCCCACCAGGTGCAAAGACTTGAAGGGGGTGGGGTGAAGATACATAAACCCCGCCCCCCTCACCCAAACAAATACGCAAACAATTAAGCGAACAAACAAGCACCACCGCCACCACCACCACAGCCACCATGTCCAAAACCATGCGCGCAGCCGTCATGCACGCCCCTGGGGGCCCCGACGTCCTCCGCCTCGAGCACATCCCCATCCCGACCCCGACCCCCGGCCGCGTCCTCATCCGCGTCAAAGCCTGCGGCCTGAACCGCTCCGAGCTCTTCACGCGCCAGGGCCACTCCCCCGGCGTGCGCTTCCCCCGCGTCCTCGGCATCGAAGCCTGCGGGCTCGTCGAGGCGTGCCCCGGCGGCGAGTTCACACCCGGCCAGACCGTCGCGACGGCCATGGGGGGGCTGGGGCGCGTTTTCGACGGCGGCTACGCCGAGTACACGTGCCCGCCCGTGGGCAACGTCGTCGCGGTAAGGACGGAGCTGGACTGGGCGGTGCTGGGGGCCGTGCCGGAGATGCTGCAGACGGCGTGGGGGAGTTTGTTCACGGCGTTGAGGCTGGAGAAGGGGGAGAGGTTGTTGGTGAGGGGGGCAACGAGCAGTGTGGGGTTGGCGGCGGCGGCGATTGCGAAGAATCATGGGGCTGAGGTCGCGGGGACGACGAGGAAGGCGGGGAGGGAGGAATTGCTCAAGGGGAGTGGGTGCGATCATGTCATTGTTGATAACGGCAAGGTGAAGGACGAGGTGAGGAAGATTTGGCCCGATGGCGCGGACAAGGTGCTCGAGCTTGTCGGTACGACTTCTCTCGTCGACTCGTTGTCTTGCGTGGCTCGGGGCGGCATCTGCTGCATGACGGGCATGGTGTCTGGGCAGTGGTCGATCCCGGACTTCGAGGTGATGGCTTCGGTGCCGACGGCGGTGTGCTTGACAACGTATGCGGGGAGCGAAAAGGATTTTGTGAACACGCCCTTGGAGGAGATGGCGCAGCAGATCAAGAAGGGGACATTGAAGGTCACGGTTGGGAAGACGTTCCCACTGGAGGAGATTGCGGAGGCGCATCGGACGATGGAGGAGAACAGAGCTGGTGGGAAGATAGTCTTGCTCATGTAGGATTGGCCTCAGACATGATGTGGGAGCTGGGGCCATGGAGACACAGTGTGGCTTACACAAACACAAGCCTGTTTGAAGATAATCATACGAGGTCTCTTGATCCCCAGGATCACCTTCAGACCCTACTCTTACTCCCCAGTCCACTGTACTCAGCGACTTCGGCCAAACTCGCATCACTGACCTGCACGCCATAAACATAGCTATCAAAGACATTGCTATGTCCCTCCGGGTCATGATCTCCCCTCTCCCCCCTATAGATCCCAAATTTTGTATAGCATTTCCCCGTCCACAGTGTCAAACCATCTTTCTCTAGCACCTGTGTACCATCAAACCATGCCTCCAGCTTACTATTACCACCAGACATTGTGTCCCAGGCTAATGCAATATTGTGCGTGTTGTTGGTCGAGAAATCGGAGCTATCGCTCCAAAGATTCGTACCCTTCTCACCAGGAGGATTGTAGCTAATGGAAATGCGAGTGGGAAGGGTTTCGCTGAAAGCTATACTGAAGGGGACGTCTTGATATGTGGAGGCATCTGTGTCACCAAGGTCATCCTTCCTATGACAAAGTCGTCAGCACCACCACATCTTCACCGAACGAATGACAGCGTGATCGCCAGTCCCACCACTGAAAGAGAGCCAAATGCTCGTGTACATTCCCCAATCTGAATTCGTATCCCACATAGTAATGTTTATTCTCCGCATATGCCCCGGCTCCCTTTACTTCTGCTCGGCGGAACGTAGGGTCTCGATGATAGTGGAGTGCGGGCTTGCCGTCTGGGTCGTTGCCAGTCTTGATGTAGATGGAAGAATTGCCAGGGCAGGCGATGTGGTCGCCGTGGAAGCTACCTTCGAGCTGGCATTCGCCGAGGGTCGAGATGGGAGAGGGGGCAGAGTAATTGATTAGGAGGGTGGAGGTTGAGAGGCGAAAGAGTGTCGAGAGGACTATCGCAGCGGAGAGAAGCATAGTGAAGGTTTTTGGAAATGTGGATCAGGCTGAGAAAGTTCGAACAGCAGGACGATTAGAATATACGAGAAAGAGGAGCTTTGGGTCGAGAGACAGCGGAAATTTGGAGGACTTTATGAGAGAACATCTTTGCCGCAAATAAAGTAGGCTGAGCCTCATTAATGCACTGTCATCTGCGTGAGTGAGTAATTGTCCGGAGCCCACGCCCTAAAGGTCTACTCAGATATGCCCGACTGAGGTGGATGTAACAAATAATTGGAGGGGAGGGCGACATGCTTGGATGGCGGCGTGATAGGCTGCTTTCCGCCATTTGGACTGTGCCTCATGTTTCTGCCTCTTGAATTGGTTCCAAATCACTGCTGACAGCTGTCATTGTGCGCCTTGTCATGATTTTGGGTGTGACGCAGGATGGAGGAGGTTACGGTGGGAGAAAAAATAGTACCTTTTCAGGGGTCCAAAGTAGGTACTTCTATTCGATGCCAAGACTACTGCCAGCAACGGTTAGCGAAGTCCATCAGTCTCCATGTATGCAATAATTAAGCACGTCTTTGGTTCTATCGCGTCTGTCTCTAAGCAAATTCAAGCACCAGTTTCTTCTATGTCAGGCCTTGCCGTTACAGAACTGCACGACAGCCCATTTTCCAGACCAGGCCCACTTCCTAGCTCCACCGTCACCACCACCCCCCTCCATGCCCTTCAGCCTTTCATCAGTGCCGTCGGGCAGCCCAACCACAGTGTCAGCTTTGCATGTACGAAGCGCCAGCGTACAGATATTTGATGCAAGTCCCATTGGCCCAATAGCTGTGGCGAACGGCGTTGTTGGCTCCCACATTGCCTACTCCCAGTCAGCGGGGCCATACACACAACAAGCGGTAGCAGAACACCAACATCAGCTGTCAACTTTCGGTAATTGAGATCGCCCTTGAAGATGACCAGCTCCGAATCCTTCAGATCCTCGTAAAGTCTAGGCTCAGCTTGCGGTAGGTGCCAATAGCTATGCGCAGACGTCCAAAAGAGATTTGGCCGAACAACTATCTGACCCTCAGCGTGGCAGCTAGCCCAATGCTCAAACAAGGAGGAGAGATCTGATGCTTCTTTCTCAGACAGAGGTTCTGGGACCAGATCAGAACGTTCGCCAGGCGTAGAGAAGAATGCTTGAGGATTTGCGAGAGCGATCAGGATCGCTGCGAAGTCCCCTGGGATGACATCCGAAACGAACCACGGAATTGCTTTGGGATGGAGAGTGACTTGTGTAGCTAAGCCAGACGCAAGAAGATAGCCAGCGAGGATAAGATCGACGAAAAGCTCGAAACCGGCGTTGTCGAGTACGATGTCCACCCGCCTGTCCTTCTTGCCTGTCTTCTGCGCTTCCTTGAGAACCTTGTACGCAGCTGGTAGATCATTTACGAGTATGTTTTTTTCGGCCTTCTTCCTTGCATCGGCACCTTGCAGCTTTTGGATATCCTCGTAGGTCAAAGAGGTCAACAGGGAAAGGTCTGTAGCGTTTCCCCATAAACAAATCTCGCACATCTCCGTGAACAAGATCCACTCGGCTTCATCCAACTCTTCCGGGCCATTTGTAGACTTTGCACCCGTCCCTAATTGCGACACCAGCTCCTTGTATTTGGCCGCTAATTCAAGAACTGCTGATCGGGACGATCGAAAGGTAGACATCTTCTGGCGGGAAAAGACATCGTAAGTCTTCCAGTGGTCTGAAACGGAGAAGAAAGTGTGCACACGTCTAACTTGTGCTGATCAGCTTGGGAGAGTCACGAGAATCCCGCCCGTCATACCGGTAGAGATAGCATTCTGCAAAAAGCCAGGGCACGCTGAACCATTTCGGACTCCCCAATGCTTCTAGCTCCTTGTTGTACTTTATTATGTCTGGCTTCCCGTCATCGACTAGCGGTCTGCAACGGTTAACCAAATGTAGGCGGCTGTTGTAGAGGACTTTTCGTACGTTAATTGCCTGTCATGTTGTAGCTCGTACTTCAACTTTGCCAGAGCCTCGACTATTTTCTTGCCCTCCTCTCGTTTGGGTTCGTCATCGCTAGATACAATGGCACGGTGAACGTCATCGATCGCTCCTGTCTTGCGCGGTCAGTTCGGTTCAACCTTTTCTGTAACGATACTCACCACGATGACTGGCCAACGGTCTCGAGCAGAAATGAAAGCGAACGATGTTCTGTTGGAGGTTACGTATGGAGCTATAGGTATCTGAACTTTGGATCCCATGTTGGCGGTAGCTTCTTCTCGTAGATGAGCTACTTTAGGTAAAAAGTAACACTTTTCGATGAACCCCAAATGTCACTAGCCCAAGCCAGACTAGAGGCTCTCGAGCCTTGGCAAAATGAAGTTTTCTACATTATCAAGGTTTATAGAGATAAAATGTATGGTAATATATAGTAGTAGATTTGTGTGAGTTCGATCTTTCTTATTTGTTTGGGTTATTTATCTATCAGCAGTTGATCTGAGGTCGAATTAATTTAACAAGCCCACGACCGATAATTCTTGCAATCATCCTAGTCTTTGCCCGTGCGCCATTTCGGTATTACTGTTCACTTTATCCAGCATACCACAGCCATTCTGCAAGGAATGTTCCCCTCCCGATATCTAGTTTCATGCCTCAGGTCAAATCACTGGGCTTGTGAAAGGGCAATCATTGTCTCCAACTCCAGTCCACTCAAATAATTGAAGTCATGAGCGAAAAATGCTCAGGAGTGTGGCCTTGAACTGAAGTCCCAATCACTGGCAAGTACTAGATAACTTGAGGGCCCCTTGAATGCCAGCGAGCAGAGGAAATCCTCCAAGGATGTATCATATCTCTCGGAGTGTCGGATCAAAGAGGGGTTGTGGGAGGCTTTCTGACCAAGTAATTATGTCTGTAGGGAGAAGGCCGAAATGCTGGTCTTATAATTGCGGACGCAGTATGTACAACGTACAAATTTGTGTTGATCATGAAATTGGCGTAACAAAACAAGTACACGGCGCATCTTTCACATGTACAGGTTGTTAAACAGAGCACCTTGGCAAGCCTCTTTGTGCAGAGGGTGAATGTATCACGTGATGGCGTGTTTTTGTGGCGCAGTTGGCTTCTGGCTTCCCAGCCACGTCGGATGACAACTCGAACAATCAGCACTTCAAAGAACAACACCTTCAACAATGAAGAGACAGGGAATACTTCTGTCTGATATCAACACTGATTGTTTGAATAAAATCGTAAAGTGAGATCGAATTTGAATCCTTATCGCTAATCTCTAGGTTTCGAACATGCCATTCATCCCCCACACCCCAGAATCCCTACTTCAACGATCTGACAGCAAGGACCCCGGAACAACATGCAAAGGCATCACTTCTGCTGGCAGACCTTGCAGACGTCCTCTTGGAGCTACTCCACAATCGTCCCCAACGACTAATCGAAAGTCAAAGAGTGGAGTAATAGCGGTACTGCAACCAAGCGATGAGGATCATGAAGGTGCTGCAGCATATTTCTGCTTTCAACACAAAGACCAAGCGTTCTCACTGGCGAGTGGTGATCAAGATGGTAGAGAAGCAGACATAGTCCCGGTACAACCGCGCACGAGTATCGATACATTACTGGACCGAACGGGGGTGCTGGACATTGAAGACGACGAGACGCCATCAAAAAGCCAACATCGGAGAGGTCATGTTAGACCAGCAAGAAAGGAGACACTGCCGAAGAAGTGGCAGGATGTAGATGGTCCCCTGATTGCAATATCGGGAGACACAAAGAGACCCGCCGGGAGAGGTACACAAAGACACCAAGCAAGAGGACGGTCAAGCTTGTCGTTTTCGCTGTTCTGCTGCACCAGCTCGCCAGACCCAGATCACACGCCTCCTCCGCGCGTCCAAGACTACTCCGAAAAACCTGCGCGTCATCATGCGAGCGCCAAACTGCCTTCGTCCATGCAGCAAGTCGAGAGACCAGCGTACTCAAGACCCGCAAACTCGCGCTTACCCGTTGGACAGGAATCGGGTAGTCCAAGGCCGTCACGTGTAAACCAAGGAACTATTCCCGCCTTGAGCAGACCGCCTGCTCAACAACATCGCTCGTCTCACACCCAAAACCTTCTGTCACTGATGCCCACGACTCTATCGCCGCAAACGACCTCTCTTCTACTCGCCGAGCTCGCAAAACCTGTCTCACCACATGACGAAGAAGGCTATATTTACATGTTCTGGCTCACCAATGATGCCCTCAGCGTTCCTGACTCGCAAGCTGCTTCTTCGCTACTCTATGACGGCGCAGCAAGCACCCTTAATGCACGTCGGAAAAGTGATGTCCTAGCTCAAGCCTCAAAGAACAACGCCTCTTCTAAGCCAGAAACAATGCTTTTAAAAATTGGCCGAGCCTCCAACGTCCAACGTCGCATGAATGAATGGAACCGTCAATGTGGTTACAACCTCTCCCTCATCCGCTTTTACCCTTACGTTCCAAGCTCTCCGCTACTATCTAGGCAGAGTTTTTCTTCTGCGCCTGCATCGCCCTCTACACCCTCTAAGGTACCGCACGCCCACAGGGTCGAGAGACTCATTCATCTTGAACTTGCGGAACGGAGGGTGAAGCGCGATTGTGAGAGCTGTGGTAAGGAGCACAGGGAATGGTTTGAGGTGGAGAGCGGTAGAAATGGGCTAAGGGGGGTGGATGAGGTTATTAGGCGGTGGACTGAGTGGGGAAGGCGAGCAGGTGGTTAAGCGTTCACGGTGGGTTGGTGTTAGCGACGAATTAGATGACCTTGATGGACAAAATTTACGAAGTGTGCGATTTACTATTGATGCTTGATTGGCGATCGGTGTATTGTCATAACGATATCTGATGTATGAAGACATGATCATTAGAAAAATAGTGTTTCCGCGAATGGTTGTTGACAATGCCGCATCGTCGCTCTCTGTAGGGCTTCAAATCATATGAAGCTGTCTGCAAAAGCAGCCAGTAATGCGTGTGGGTATCTTCCGTCAATGCAGAACTCCACGCTTAGCCATGCATATAACGCCCGCACATTTTCTAGACCTTAACCTCTAGGCGGATTGAGCAGCGCCATCAGATCCGGACCACTTGGAGCTCTGGCACTTGGCTGCTGCTGAGGGTATCCATTCGATTGCCGGTCGACGACTCCAGTTCCAATTCCTTGCTCAGCTGTCTCCGCACACTCGACAATACATCGCCCACAAGCCTCCCTCACACCCTTCGTACTGCCCTGTTCCTCCTCAAAGATCCAGAGACCATACACCTTCTGCTCATCTGCATTCCCATTTCCCAGATTATCTGCACCGTTCCCTTGCACGATGATGTACTCGCCCGACACATCGACGTCCTCTGCACTCTTCAGGCGTAGGATGAAGTTGTCCAAACCGCGGCGGTTCAGCACCACAACCGCATGTCCTTCATCCCGCAGCTCTACAACGAATAGTGTACCCTCAATGCCGGCCTTCTCCCATGCTTGGGTCGTGGTGCTGAATGTGTAAATCACGGCGTAGGGTGCCACGTAATCTATGGAGACGGTGGAGGGCAGGTGACGCTGGAGGACGGAGAGATTGAGGACGTCATTTGTGATGGCGGGATTTGCCGGTGCGGAGTACTCGAGTTCGTTATCCGAGGGTTGTGGATGGTGGGATGCATAGACTGTAGTTGCCATGATGATGGAAGAATGCGAATAAGCGAGGTCTGGTGACGATGGTTGAATGTGACAAGCAGAGGGATGCATGGGGGTGGTGTAAGCGTGGGGGTCACGATTGAAGGTCCCGAGCGCTGGTGTGCGCCTGGAGATAGCTGGATAAGCCCTAAGAATCTCCGAGGAATCCCTGGAAGCCTCGCAGCTCGCCCCTGGAACGATCCCTGAGCCGGCGGGCCATGGGCCCATAGCCCATGGCTAGCGCAGCCGAGAACTAGCAGTGACGATCTCGTCCAGAACTTTGCAGTCCACTCCTCCATGGCGGCACGGTCTCCAGAGCGTGATACATATTCACCGAGATCGAAGGCCGACTTAATAGAGCTTATATCACTATCTACGTCCTCCGATTCTGCAGGAATTGGTTGACCGCGTTGCCCCAAGTGCCAGAAAGCAAACCCTGGAAGTTACACAAACTTATTAAGAAGAGAGCGTGACACCATTTCTCACGATGGCAACCAGCAGTACCCAAACTTCGCCCGCTTCTAAAATTCAAACCACTCCCGGAGCCTACCCTTCAACCCCAGGACCAGCAGAACCTCCATCATCAACCGTTGTATCCTCCCAGCTCAGCCTATCACAGGCGGTTCACAAACGAAGGGCAGAATATACAAGGTCGCGAAGAATCAAGGTCAAGGTCGGCACATGGAATGTTGCGTCTTTGAGTGGGACGGAGAAAGATGTTGGAGGCTGGTTCGTAGATGGCAAAGGTGTCTCTGAATCTTTGTCGGGCTTGGACATAAAGGACGATGGCGGGTCGCGAAGCAAGGGCCACAGTGGATCTCCAGATATCGAGAGTGTTTCGTCACAGGAGGAGAGGCGATCGAAGAAGACATCCACCATACCCAAAAATGATACGGGATCCATTCCAGGAGGTGATGAGATCGGCCTATACGTTCTAGGTCTACAAGAGATTGTCGACATAAGCTCAGTGGCGGAAGCTTTACGCCCCTTCAGTGATCCTCATCCCGGCAGGAAATGGAAGCAGGCTGTTACAGAAGCATTACCATGGGGTTACAAGCAAGTAGCGGAGCAGCAGCTGATAGGCTTGTTTCTTGTAATTTACGCCTCCGCTGAAATTGAGCCAATGATCTCCTCTGTCAGTACCGCGAGCGTCGGAACTGGTCTTGGTGGTTACATGGGCAACAAGGGCGCTGTGACAGCTCGTATTGTGCTTGGCGAAACTACACGCATGGTCTTTGTGAACTGCCATTTGACCGCTGGTGTCGAGAAGGGCAATCTGGAGCGCAGGAATTGGGATGCGTCTCAGATCCTTCAGCGCACGAAGTTTGATCCTGTTTACGATGGTGGAGGTGTAATGGAGGAATTTGGCGAAGGCATCGGAGACGAGGACTTTGCTTTTTGGTTCGGCGATCTCAATTACAGACTGGAGAGCATGCCTGGAGAAGATGTTCGGAGATTACTCATGCTCCACACGAGGAATGAGTATGAAACACAACAATCATCAAGTAAGAAAATTGAGAATGAGCTCGCAAAGCCGGAATTGCCATCGTTCTCTCGCAACCAGGAAGCTGCCAATCGTCCCTCCAAAGATGATACTTCATCTATTCAAACTGCTATTGGGAGTGCATCCGATCGATCAGTAGCTTCATCGGCTACCACATTGCCGAACCAAGAGACACTCGACCCTGCCTCTGATCCAGCATCTCTCCAGACAACACTCTCTTCACTTCTCGCGCACGACCAGCTGCACTCGCAGATGAACTCCCGGAAGGCTTTCCATGACGGGTGGCGGGAAGGTATCATTGACTTTCTGCCTACATACAAATATGATGTCGGAAGCGTTGGAATGTTCGACTCGAGCGAGAAGCGGCGAGGCCCAAGTTGGTGCGATCGGATTTTGTACCGGACCCGTAACGACAGGCTGGAATACGAGCAGAGGGTTCGAGATGAGGAGCTTGCCAAGAAAAAAGACAACGAGATGAAGCTGCAAGGAGTGGTAGACGCAGTGACCGATGAGTCCGTATTGTTTGACTATGATCCAGAGACCGATGGCGCAGACAACGAAATCCCCAAAGTCAACGAGCAATACCCAGATCCCGAGTTGGTGACTACCAAAGCTGGCTTTGAGGACAGACTACAGCTCGATTACTACAAGTCTCATCAACGAGTCCTTTCATCGGACCACAAGCCATTGGATGCTGTCTTCACTTTAGACTACGATGCTGTGGACTCAGAAATGAAAGTTAAAATACATAAAGAAGTCGCTCGAGAGCTGGACAAAGCAGAAAACGAAGGGCGGCCAGTTGTCACGATTGTGTTTGACCACCAGCGAGACATTGACAGCACCCCCGCCGATTCTTCTCCCCCAAAATTCGACGGTGTCGACTTTGGCCATGTGAAATACGATCATGTCAAGAGAAGAAGTGTCACGATAGCAAATACTGGTCGTGTCCCCGCCACTGCTGGTTTCGTGGATCGCTCTATCGAGTCTGGCCAACCCCGTGGTGTAGCACCTCCATGGCTAAGGATAAAATTCGACCGCCCTCCTGATAACCAAAATCCCAATCCCGGTGCACTACAAGAATATACCATCCACCCTGGTGATGCTGTCAACGTCGAACTAGTCCTCCATGTCGACGATCTCGAGCTTGTCCGCCGTCTCAGTGACAAAGTAGAAACCCTTGAAGATACCCTTGTCCTCCGAATCCATAATGGCCGCGACTACTTTGTCCCCTTACATGGCGACTGGCTGCAGTCCGCCTTCGGACGCTCGATCGAGAAGTTGGTGCGGATGCCAGAAGGAGGTGTGAGGAGGTGGCAGCATCAAAGGCCAGATGGCAGTAGTCATGAAGATGAAGTGGTAAAGTGGTCGGCTCCGCGCGAAGTGTTCCGGCTGACGGAAGCGATAGAAGACCTCGTTGAGAGAGCGCTTGCGCAATGGGGGATGACGAGCGACGCCGATGAGGCACCGTGGGAAAAAGACGCGGGCTGGCCATTCAGAGGTTGGGTTTCGGAAGAGAGGCAGAGGGCGATGCTGAAGGAAACAGTGAGGGAAGGTCTGGACTCCGATCAGCCGTTCTCCGAAGCTTTCCCACCGGAAATCGATTCATTACAAAGGCTTGAGGCTGTGGCGGAGACGTTGGTGCAATTCCTCAAAAGCTTAGAAGATGGGATCGTCACCGAAGCGTTATGGCTAGAGCTGGAGAGAGGCCAATTGGAGCGAGAAAGAGTGAAGAAGGCCCTTTCTGACGAAGATCAAAGAATGTGGATCCTGGATACCCTCTCGACCGCACCGGCCCACAGTGTTTCTTTCACTTTCGTCACCTTCATGCTCGCGCGCGTCGCTAACGAAGTCGCTCCTCTGACTCTCGCTCCATCAGAGAGTGGACAAGCCGAATCAGAAGGCATTCACGGCCAGGTTGTGGCTCGTACCAGAAGACCCGAGGTAGATGCCGCATACGCAGGCATCTTCGCAGATGCCATGATACGCTTGCCTACGGCTTCGAAGGGAAAGGAGAGGAGGGCCAGCGAGATGAGGAGCAGGCACGTTGTTGAAGTATTCCTCAGGGCGCGGTTGGATGATGGGTCATGATGTTGAAATGGGGGCACACTGATGTCGTGGAAGCAACGGTTATTGTGAAGACGAGCATGATGTCAAAAGAAAACTAGATTGTACGAGTATGCATAAGCAAGTCCCACTGAACAACAAAATGCGTTAGCCAACTTGAGATCTTTTGAGACGAAATCCGTGCCCGCACTGGAATTTGAAATAACATGAATTCACATCGCCTCTTTCGAATTTCAGTCTATCTTTTCCCGATCAAGAATGTCTATGCCCCATCCGACGCTGGCACGCATAGATAATAAAGAGTGTAACAAATACTGGCTGCAATACGGAAAGAGCGGCGGGATGAAGTTATGTACTCAAATCCCCCCCTCCCAAACCGGCTCTACTGCAGAACCTACATCGCTAGCTTCACCCCCGTTGCATGTATGTGATCGGTCTATAAACAGAGCTCGGTTTCTGATCCGTTTACTCTTATAGCATGGTTTCTAGGTTGCTGGGAGCGCTGGGGGGGCTGGGCTGACTCTCCATAGTCTTCTTGGGGTTTGAATCACGTCACAGCTTTGGGGTAGAACAGAGAGAAAGAGAGCAAAGACTTCCAGCGCGTCTCGGTCACCTGGACAAAGTGCGCTAATACCGCAGACGCCGCCTTGTCTCAGCAAATCCTTTCTTTCAGGCCCGAAGCTCCCCCAGGCTCACATGACGACTCTGAACGAAGCTCGGCCGAAGATTTAGTCTCCGTGGATCGATCGAGCGGGGTTTTTTGACAAGTCACTTGTACCTTGTTCATCATGTAATGCTGCGGCTTGGAGCTGTTGTTTTCCCTTCTGTCAAGATAACTAAGTAAGTAACCTTGGTCTTAATTGTTTGCAAGGCAAACAAAATGTGGCAGCAGAGTGTGTGTGGAGAGCTGTCGGAGCAAACACCGATGCTGCAAGCAAACAGCGTCTGTCTCCTGAGCTATAAACGGGCCAGAGTTCCCTGGGGTGAGCAATAACACTTTCCTGTTGTTGAGCGGACAATGGCCTTATGGAGCCGTGATTGGACGAGCTCCCGGCACAATGTTGTTGCCCCTTCGCTTGGGGAGCGTGCATGACCCAAGTTTGGATGCGGTCGAGCCCGGGTGAAGTCACCTGTCTGCGATGTATTATGTCTCCCCCTTTCCTCCTCCGGCTGCCCTGTTTTGATCATTAACACTTAAAGAAGGATTTTTAACTTTTTAACACTTATTTACTTGACACAAGCCTATTACCCCTAGACTTCTTTGCCCCTGCGTATATATACATATTCCTATTGAATCTTGTGTCCTTACCTCTTCTCCCAGCCATGGCGAGTCCGATCTTTTCCAAGCGTCCCGTAATTTTGACTTTGGCGGACCTCGAACAAAATCCTACCAGCAGAGCTCGGTACGAAATCACACTTCCTTTCGTCACCGCTAAACCATTCTACGAGAACCCTCTCGCGTGCAACTGCCCGTGGCCGGATGATGATGACTGGTGGTCCGGACCCTCATGCAAAGGCTGCGATCTTTCCATTTCATTCGCCAAAAGCAAGGCAAAAGGAATCAAGCAGACCGAGAAGCGCTGGGCCGTAAGTAAACTCTTCAAATCCCTATCGGACAAAGTCTAGAGAGAGAGGGCTGACCCATCGGTGTGTAGTGGTTCTCCGAAGCACGCAACCTCGATGACACACTAGGCAGACGCCTTGGCACCCTTGGATTTCTGCCACTGGAGATACGCGAGATGATCTGGTTCGCGGCCATAAACGGCTACAAAGAGACTTTCCAGGAACAGTATGCCCCTTGGCAGCGGACGGAGGACCCGTGGGAGTTCGTGCAGATTTGGCTCGAGGAGCCCCTGACCTTCGGAGCACGCCATTACAGTTCTTCGCAGCCTCCCGGCCACATAATCCCACTCAGCATCTTCGAATTGTCATCCTATGCAGAGTTCGGGCCATCCATGGCTAGGGGAGGCAAAATGCATCTCCGGTTCGCTTCGCGGAGCACCAAGGTCGAGCTCGAGAACGCTTTCATCTCTGCAAACTCCTTCATTTTCTATTGTCCAAAGGGTCTGGACTACTTCCTCGATCACCTGTCCGCCTGTCAGACATATCGTTTGCGATCCATCACTCTTAAGGTATTCGGCTGCCCCGACTGCGATTATCGCCAGTCCGGTCACCCTCTGTGCCGAGCCTGGATCGCGATCGTTGACCGCCTGCCGCCCACGCTTCAGTCGGTCACATTTGAGCTTGGCTGGCACGGGACCCGACTGTTTCCCCACCGTTCATCCCAATTCGGACGACAGGGGTTGGACCCCAAAGGTATTCAGATGGCGCTGGGCTTGTTGGAATGCATGACCAAGAAAATCCAGCGGCTGGCCCCTCGAGCGGTGGTTAGCATGGGCGGACTGGAGGAACGAAACGACGCCGACCGGGAAATTCTGCAGAATTTGTTCGATGAGGTGGATCCCTACAGTGAGGGTTTCAAGGAATGGGCGGTCCGGTCCCGGTCGGATGCCATGAGCGGCGGGGATGGTGCCTAGAGGCTGGCACGGTGCACGGGTGGATTGAGCCAGGATGTGGTCAGATAGAAGGGCACCGACCGGACAGGGTTGAGATGGAGATGGGGAACTAGTCATCAATCGTAGGACAATATAGGGAATATTCTCCGGACTTGACACTTTTATCACCTGTTCAAGCCTTGGTTTGTCTCTAGAGGAGAGGATATAGTCCCAAACAGAGATGCCGATCTTGTAAGTTTCTCCCAAAAGCGGCATATTTATCGACTGCGTAAGCCTTGATTCTTGTCTGATGTAGAGGATGTAGTCCCGAACAAAGAAGTCGATCTTATAAGTTTCCCCAAAAGCGACACTTGTTATCGACTGTGTAAGCCTTGATTCTTCTCTAATGTAGAGGAGATAGTCCCGAACAAAGATGTCGATCTTGTAAAATTCCCCAAAATCGGCACTTTTACCGACTCTCTAAGCCTTAATCTTTCTCTGATATAGGGGGTGAAACCCCAAACAAAGATGCTGATTCTTTAGGATCTTCCAGACTAGATTTGCTTATTAACTGCGGAAACCTTAGGTGATCTCTAATACAGAGGTTAAGATCCTTGATATAGATGCGGATTCTCTAATCATTTTCCAAGCTCGACACTTTTATTGACTGCGTAAATTCAAATTAATCTCTGATATACGGGATGAAAACTCAAACAAAGACATCGATTTTCTAAGATCTTCTAGACTGAATTCGTTTACTAAATGCGGAAAATCTTAGATGATCTCTGATGTAGAGAATAAAATCCTTGATATAGATGTCGATTCCTTAATCATTTCCCAAGCTCGATACTTTTATTGACTGCGTAAGCCTGGATTGATCTCTGATACGGGGATAAAATACCAAACAAAGATGATAATTCTCTAGGATCTTTCAGACTGGATTCGTTTGTACACTGCGAAAGCCTAAGATGATCTCTGATACAGATAATAGATCCTTAATATAGATGTTGATTGTTTAATTATTCCCCGAGCTCGACGCTCTGGTTGAATATGTAAGTCTTAGCTTGTTTATGATATAGAGGATAAAATCCCAAATATCGATAGCGATTCTCTAACTTTTCCTCGACTTATCTGCTTCATTATATGCCAGATCCTTAGTTTCTCTTTAACAGAAAGAAGCAAATTCGAATTTATTATATAGAAAATAGAAATAGAATCTTGAATTTCATTTTCTTTACTCTTTCTAAAGTTTAAAAATTGATTATTTCTGTCAGCTTTTGATCAAACTTAATACCAGAAATTTAGCATTCGTGGAAACGATTTGATTTCTATCAGTAGCATTCTGTGAGATAACCTATTGTCATGGTGCAGCCTCGTCTCGTGCTGATCTCGCCTAGTCTCGTTTAACCTTTACATCATCCGCGCATATCGGGTATATGGGAAATGAAGATGTGGGTTAAAGGACCGTGCGCCAGCTTCTATTTAGATAGCAGCTGGCCCTGCCCCAGCTTGATTCCTTGTCTTTCGTCTTGGCCTTTCACCTACGTATAATATAGCCTAGTAATAATGCACATTCTTCGCCAATACCTCGTTCCTTGACATTACGAAAGACCTTAACATCTGATAGTGCTTCCCAGCACTATAAAACCTCGTTACCATGGGAGACCAGCCTCCCGACCTCGATACCGACCGCGTGCGAGCATTCCTCGCCGAAGTAACTCAGAACNGTCATGGTGCAGCCTCGTCTCGTGCTGATCTCGCCTAGTCTCGTTTAACCTTTACATCATCCGCGCATATCGGGTATATGGGAAATGAAGATGTGGGTTAAAGGACCGTGCGCCAGCTTCTATTTAGATAGCAGCTGGCCCTGCCCCAGCTTGATTCCTTGTCTTTCGTCTTGGCCTTTCACCTACGTATAATATAGCCTAGTAATAATGCACATTCTTCGCCAATACCTCGTTCCTTGACATTACGAAAGACCTTAACATCTGATAGTGCTTCCCAGCACTATAAAACCTCGTTACCATGGGAGACCAGCCTCCCGACCTCGATACCGACCGCGTGCGAGTATTCCTCGCCGAAGTAACTCAGAACCCCGCCAGCTTCCTAGCCACCTTCGACACCCTCCGTGCTCAAGTAGAGAGCAACTCCTCGTTTAACACTCCGCCCTCGTCCACGTCTCCCCCGCAACCTCTTTACGACTCCCAGGCCATGGCAATGATGGCTCAAGTGCTGGCGGCTGCCATGCGCGAGAACACCCCCGTTCCCCGTTCNCCTAGTAATAATGCACATTCTTCGCCAATACCTCGTTCCTTGACATTACGAAAGACCTTAACATCTGATAGTGCTTCCCGGCACTATAAAACCTCGTTACCATGGGAGACCAGCCTCCCGACCTCGATACCGACCGCGTGCGAGCATTCCTCGCCGAAGTAACTCAGAACCCCGCCAGCTTCCTAGCCACCTTCGACACCCTCCGTGCTCAAGTAGAGAGCAACTCCTCGTTTAACACTCCGCCCTCGTCCACGTCTCCCCCGCAACCTCTTTACGACTCCCAGGCCATGGCAATGATGGCTCAAGTGCTAGCGGCTGCCATGCGCGAGAACACCCCCGTTCCCCGTTCCAGAACCCCCCCGAGGTCAGAAAAACTCCCAGATATCCCCGAGTACGATGGGGACATGGACA